>JAVKPL010013847.1:0-55000 GCA_032173675.1 Gastrolobium villosum | reverse complement strand
ATAGCGATATAACACAAATTCTTACATGACCTAGACATAAGCTTGTGGGGATTGTGAACTTTGTAATTCATTGCACTTGAAGCTTCATCTGGAAAGGGTTTCTAAGATATTAGGATTCTTATTGGGTTAGAGGGTTAAAGAACTAAGATATTATGATTTAATCAATTAATTATTAGATGATGTACTGTTTGAATCAATTGAGATGAAATATTAATGAATTGAATTAATTCACTTAATTAAGGAGGATCCAAGATGAAACAAACCCTAAATGCAGTCTTTACTATTGAATTTAAAATCCACCTTTTTAATTACCTGAGTTTGTCCTTGCAATTGATTACATCTAACATTTATTTGCCTTTTTTTTTTTGGTAAAAGAACATTTATTTGCCTTTGTTACTTTTAATTGATTTTATATCAATTTAAATATTACTTTTCTCAAATCCATCGTGATTCGTCTAAATAAATGGGGAAAATGAGAATAGTGATTGGTATACCTAATCTTCATGGGAATGATACTCTACCCTCTTCTTTATTATTTTTGTGCTTGGTATACTCACTGAGAGAACAACATTACACATCCTCACACTTACAACATTTGCTTTGAAATGATTTTGTACTAGTATTTTAAGCTATATATATATATATGGATAAATATTTTTCTAGCCACTTGAGATAAGTTTATCTCAAGTCACCTTTATAATTGTGTATTAAGGGTAGTATAATATTATAATCTGTTTTTTAAAAAGTGTCTGGAGAGAGAGGAAAAAACAAAAAATTTAACATTATAACTATGCATTATTCTTAGTATATAGTTATAAGTATATAGCTTGAGATAAACTTATCTAAAATGGCAGGATTTTTTTGTTCAATATATATATATATAGGGATTTGTATTCATCATTTAACATGACACAAATAAGTTTCTTATACACACAACATTTTGTGAGGCCCACACTTTTTGAAGCAAAAAAAAATTAAGGCACGCAAAACGAAACTCTTTAACATTACACAATCACTTTTCCTATAACATAATTCTTATAAAACCCATATATATATATATATATATATAAGATAGATTATTTTGCCTACTAGGGTGTTCGCGGTATGGATTTGATCGATTTTTGAAGCAAAAAATATCTAATCCAATACCTTCAATTTAATCATGTAATCATCCAATCGGTTTGGACTTTTTTCAAATCTGATCCAATCCAATTTTTTTCGGTCTGGATTGGATCGGTTTTCGATTTTTTGAAAAGCCTAAGAATTGTTTGATTATTATTATGCAAATAATATATCTTTTGTATGTATTAGTTTTGTAAAGTTTTTTTTTTAATATAGAAGCATCAGTAAACAATAATCTGATTTGTTTTGGCAATGAGACATGAAGCTCTACACAGACGAAATTTTGCTAATGAGATGTGTTTAGATTTTTTCTTGGGTTTTGCTGATGGGTTGATAGGTCTTGGGTTTATAATTTTTTGGGCTATGAGTGGGGAAATGTCCAAGTAGGTAGAGGGGAGTTAATGTTTGACCGATTTGGATTGGATCACTTTTTAAACAAACTAAAAATTGATATAATCCAATTAAAATTTGTGATTTTTTTATTTTCGATTAATTTGATTATCGATTTTTTGGTTTGGTCACCGCGTTTTGAATAAGTTTAGATTGGTTGATGAATTACCTTACTGCCTATGCCTACCTTTGCTTATCTCTCAATAGAATACAATCTCATCCGATGGTGGAGATTTGCGAAATAAAATAAACATTTCCGCGTTTTCTTTCTCTCTCCTTTAATTTCTCTTTATCGCACCATGTTCTACCATCTCCGATTCCACTCCCTTCCACTCCGCCGCGCACCCCACCTGGTTTAATTGTCCTCCCTTCCGTCGAAGATTTCATAAAAATTAATTTCTTTTTCATTTGTTTTTTGAATTGTTTTCGACGGTATTCCATTTCCGTGGAAAATCTTCGACGGAATCATTTTCCGTCGAAGATTTCATAAAAATTCTTTTTTTTTTGTTTTTTTTTTTTTTTGAATTGTTTTCGACGGAATTCGTTTCCGTGGAAAATCTTTGACTCATTTTTCCGTCGAAGATTTCATAAAAATTAATTTCTTTTTTATTTTTTTTGTTGGAATTGTTTTCGACGGAATTCTGTTTCCGTGGAAAATCTTCGACGGAATCATTTTCCGTCGAAGATTTCATAAAAATTAATTTCTTTTTCATTTTTTTTTTGAATTGTTTTCGACGGTATTCCATTTCCGTGGAAAATCTTCGACGGAATCATTTTCCGTCGAAGATTTCATAAAAATTCATTTCTTTTTGATTTTTTTTTTTGGAATTGTTTTCGACGGAATTCCATTTCCGTGGAAAATCTTCGACGAAATAATTTTCCGTCGAAGATTTCATTAAAATTCATTTCTTTTTGAATTTTTTTTTTAATTGTTTTCGACGGAATTCCATTTCCGTGGAAAATCTTCGACGGAATCATTTTTCCGTCGAAGATTTCATAAAAATTCATTTCTTTTTTATTTTATTTTTTAATTGTTTTCGACGGAATTCCATTTCCGTGGAAAATCTTCGACGGAATCATTTTTCCGTCGAAGATTTCATAAAAATTAATTTTTTTTTTGATTTTTTTTATTGAATTGTTTTCGACGGAAATCCCTTTCCGTGGAAAATCTTCGACGGAATCATTTTCCGTCGAACATTTCATAAAAAATAATTTCTTTTTGATTTTTTTTCAATTTTTTCGACGGAATTCCCTTTCCGTGGAAAATCTTCGACGGAATCATTTTTCCGTCGAACATTTCATAAAAATTAATTTCTTTTTGATTATTTTTTTTATATTGTTTTCGACGGAATAATTTTTCCGTGGAAAACCTTTGACGGAATTCCTTTTCCGTGGAAAATCTTCGACGGAATTACAATTCCGTCGAAATATCATTAAATTTATTTCATTTTGATTTATTGTTTTCAAATTATTTTCGACGGAATTTTTTTTTCGTAGAAAATCTTCGACGGAATCACAATTCCGTCGAATATTTTTTACGGAACTTAATTTCCGTCAAAAATTATCGACGAAATACATTTTCCGTTGAAATTTCCGTCTTTAATTTGGACGGAATATTTTCCGTCGAAAATTTCCACTTTTCTAGTAGTGTATCAATATCCAGCTCAATATCACTCTCGTGTGTTCTCTCAACACCAATTGCCAATGACTGAGTAAAATTGTGCATTAGGAACAGAGCAACCTATTTTTGTTTTTTAATGAAAAATAAAAACAAAATGAGAGGGGGGCAAAGGAAGCAAATTTGAGGTGGTGTCGTGTGTGGGGCACTCCATCACTTGGTGCATGTTGCCCTACCTACTTTTCAGTATTATTGCCTAAATATTATGAAATTATGTGACCCTAACTCTCATGATCGAACAAGTATTACCGTGAGGAGCAAATGTGTGATTTTCAAATGTACGAAAATACGATTATAAAAGGGGAAAAAGGTTGCTACACACATAACATTTTGTGGGATCCACATGTTTTAAAGAAGAAAAAAAATTCACAGCACGCAAAACCCCTACATACATTTTTCCTACATCATAACTCTTATAAAACCCTTGTTTCAAATGTACAAAGTGGTGAGCTTGTTGTGGGTACGATATCCAAAGTTCTTCTTGTACGATAGGCTGGGAGGTAGTGAGGAGAACAAATGTTTATTTTATGGGTAAAATATGTCCCATTTTAAAGAATGTAAGGTTGTGTCATTTTAAAAAAAATATAGATAAAGGAGGAGAGAGAGTTGACAAAAAAATAAAGGTGTGGGTCTCACCTCTTTGTGAGAGTGAAATGATATAAGTTGTGTATTTAAAATGATAAATACTTTTCCCTTATTTAATTTCGTAAATCTCCATCGTTTGATAAATTGTAATCAAACGGTATTGACATGGTAGGGAAAATAACCTATCCCATATATGAAAATAATTATCTTGTGTTGTAAGAGAAAACACTCTCATGCTACTTACCCTTTCAATTCTCGTGCCTTAATTTTTTTTTTAATAAGTGTGGGTCTCACCACTCATGAGTCTATAACATGAGATATTTCATCTCTAACAATATGAGAAAATGCAAACCCTATATATATAGGAAAAAATATTTCTACAACCACTTTAGATAAGGTTATCTACCGCCACCATTTTAACTATGTTCTCCCGAGAGAATATAGTTATAACATTAAAATTAATTTTTTTCCCTCTCCGCGTCAGCATAACATTATCAATGGTCGTAGTAGATAACCTTATCTAAAGTGACTGAAGAAATATTTTTCCCATATATATATATGAAATATGGAAAAATATTTCTACAGCCACCTTATATAAGGTTATCTACAGCTACCATTTTTAACTATGTTTTACCGGGAGAACATAGTTATAACATTAAAGTTATTTTTTTCTCTCTCTCCACGTCAGCAAACATGTTCTGAAAAGTAACTGTGGAGAGTGAAAAAAAGTAACTTTAATATTATAACTATGTTCTCTCGGGAGAACATAGTTAAAAATTATAGCTGTAGATAACCTTATACAAAGTGGCTGTATAAATGTTTACCTCATATATATATATATATATATATATATATATATATGTATATATATATATATATGCAAGATATTCTTACACCGGTGTAAGAGTTAGAAGTCTTACATTCAATCTTGACCATTGATCCACTTGTACCCAATGGCTCACTTTACTAAAAAAATGTAAACCTTAAATATAAGTGGGATTAACGGATAAGATTAAGAGAACAACTTACACTGTTGTAAAATGATCCTGACCCATATATATATATATATATATATATATATATATATATATATATATATATATATATAAAGAAATAGTAGTCTCGTGTTGAAGGAGATTATTATCTCATGCCATATACACTTCGATAATTATGCTGTTATTTTTTATTTTATTTTAGTGGTGAACCTCATTACTTTGTGTCTTAGCATAAGGTATGCTCTCTCTTACAACATGAGAATAGACAAGTACATATATATAGACAAGTAAAATGATCCTAATCCCCCCCCCCCCACACGTGTGTGTGTATATATTTTTATATATATATATATATATATATATAACATGTTATCTCTGCTGTAGACACAACAAGTGATAGGTCCCACCACTTGTTAAAAAAATAAAACATATATATAGCACTAATTTCGACACCTCACACACACACACAAGTATATATATATATATATATATATATATATATATATATATATATATATATATATATATGTGTGTGTGTGTGAGAGGTATGATTTTTACAATAACTTTACATAAATTTGAAGTTTGACACCTCATCTGAGAGCCGTTAGATAAGAAAAGATCAACGGTGTCACATGCTTACAAATCAAAGCTGTTGATTTTTTTGATCTAACAGCTCTCAGATGAGGTGTCAAACTTCAAATTTGATACTGGTGTCAAATGATCCTATATATATATATATATATATATATATATATATATATATATATAAACTTAAATGATTTTTTACATCAATAAAAGTAAGATATCGAAATGATTTGAATAGGTAATATTATCTTATTCTATGTACAGTGATTATTTTTGAAGTATGAAACATTAATGTACTTATTTTAATTTAAAACTCGAATTTTTATGTTAATAATAGATTAATCTTATGTTATATTTTGACAGTGTTCTGTCTTATACTTTTGAAAATTTATTATTTATGTGTTAATTGTATCACGCCGTATCCAATTTTACTAGTTCTTAGATGATATGATTGGTTTGAAGAATATCAACCAAATGGATCGCGACATATATTTAAAAGACACATAAGAAGTTTTTTTTTTCATTTTTCATTTTTAATTAATTTATTTTTACTTATTATTATAAAAAATGGAAAAAGTTATACTTACAATCTATTTTTATTTACAACCGTATCTTAACCATTGATTTCCGTCAATCATTATTATTTTCGCAAATAAAACTTATTAATTAATATTTTTTTGATAGCCTTAATTAATATTTAATTCGCAATGAATGATAACCGTTGATTTATGGAAATCAACGGTTAAGATATAATTGTAAACAAAAATAGGTTATAAGTATAACATTCCCCGTAACTTTATTTTTATT
This sequence comes from Gastrolobium villosum, assembly GCA_032173675.1. NCBI lineage: Eukaryota > Viridiplantae > Streptophyta > Magnoliopsida > Fabales > Fabaceae > Gastrolobium > Gastrolobium villosum. The sequence continues at coordinate 48,838 of JAVKPL010013847.1, read as the reverse complement.
CTTTATTTTTACATTTTTCATATATTTTTTAAAACAAAACATAAAATAAAATAACGTGACAGCTTTCAATTATCAATAAAAAACATATTAACCAAGCCTAAAATTATAAAGTAAACTAAATATCTCCTAAGTATCTATTTACCTACCGAAAATAAAAATAAATAAAAAATAGATATCAAATATAAATATTACTATAATCAGTATCATGCTCTCTTTTGTATTAGATTTTGTTATTCGAATTGCAAATAATACATATGTTTATAAAAAGGGAAAAAAGTATCTAATGTTACTTTAGATGACTTTATCTAATGTTCATCGAAACAACGTCATTTTGGGTTGAAAAATAAAAAAATTAGAATGATGAAGACTATTATAATCCTGAAATAAATTAAAATTACAAAACACTATGATTTATACCTCAAAACAACGTCGTTTCGATGAACATTAAATAAAGTTATCTAACTTTATAAAAAACAAACGCTTATAAAAAATCCTTATATCATGTTATAACAAAGTCTTGTTAAAAGGGAAATACACATCTTGTGTTGCCATAGAAGTGTATTTCTCTGCTCAAATTCTGCGCTTCTGTTTTTTTTTAACTTATGGGCTCCAGAAAATTCTTTTTCTATTGAAAATTTTCAACCTCTCCTTTAACAACAGAGGTGTTAAGCCCTTGTTAAAAATTGAAATTATTAAATGAAGCTAATGATTATTATGTATATGTATTAGCTTGGGAAAACCCGAAAAGCCATCTATTGAAAGGATATCTAATTACACGCACATATAAAATTGTAATATTTATATTAATTTACTAAAGGTCAAGTTAATTAAAACAAGTAAAAAAACTAAAATAATACTTCGAATGCGCGTCATTTGGTTCAATAGGCAATGCTTCTTTGTGACAGACTTGAGGACTCGGATCTATTCATTTTCACAAAAGGAACAACTTTTCGCGAAAAAGTAAAGTTACCTCCCAATCTCCAATTATGAATTTCATCAAAAGAGACAACCATTGTTTTAAATGTTGTTGAAATTTACTATTATCTTATTTATGTGAAGATAAATGTACAATTTATCAACAATGCTAGAGTCTAAAATTATTTAAGTAACTCACTTGATACATATAAATTGAATAAATAGGATAAGAGTATGTGTTTGATCCTTATCATTATTATATTTGAGAGAATTTTAAGATCTTAATCCTAAATTTGTCCCGAACATGATTACATCTTGTGTAAAAAATATATGGTTTATAAAAAAATGAATTGTAAAACTAGTTGGGTTTTAAAATCGTGGAAGCACAATAGAAAAATGTGAACTCATCCGTGCGAATAGAAAAATTTAAAATTTATTCCCTGAATAAATATTTAATATTCATTGACTAAGTTATAATTCTCGCACGAAATAATATTTTATGGAAAAAATATTTATCCTTGTAAATGATATTACTTATGTCATTTCACTCTTACAAAGAGATGAAACCTATATTTTTTTGTCAACTCTCTCTCCTTCTTTATCTGTATTTTTCTCTATCTTAAAATCACATAACTTTACATCCTTTAAAATGATACACACTTTTTTCTATTCCTATTTGTTTAAAGAGGAGGGATATTCTTACTCCCAAAATCTCCCGCTACCAACTCACTACCTATCTAATCATCATTGGATCTATATTTTCTCTTTTTTCATTTTTTTTAGCATTCTCTCTCTTTGATTCAATGGTGATTAGATAGGTAGTAAGTTAATAGTAGGAAATTTTGATAATAAGAATATCCTTCCTCTTGATTAAAAAGATAATTCGTATAATATTTACTTAGTAATTATATTATGTATATTTTAAGTATTTTCATATTTATTTTAAGGCTTTAATATTTCTACCATGAATATAGATAAATTATTTATATTTACTCTCAAAATGGTATTGTTTTGAATTGAAAAATTAAAAAATTATAATTAAAAAAATTATCATAATTCTGAAATAAATTATAATTATAAAATATTTTTTTTTTAAATAACAACATATTAGATTTAATATAGATAATTTATTTACAATATAAATCTTTATTTTAATAGATACTTTGATAAGTTGCATCGTAAATGGAGCATGAAAAGGTAGATCAGGTGGATTTGATGGAGTGTAAACTTCGAAGCAAATCGAGCCAACTTTTGTCGAAGCAGCGAATCCCATGACAGAAACAATCACGAAACAAATGAATGGCAATATATGTTATTATATAATATTACTTTTTATTTTATTTTATTTTTTTTTAATTAAAATTCAAATTTTTTGTGTCTCCGTCCAAAATGAGACAAACACTTTTTCCTATTATATAATATTACTTTTTATTTTATTTTATTAGAGATCTTCGTTCACGCAGACGGAGGAGAATACGAGGGGTGTGGTGTGGGGACTACCTGTACGTTTCAATAACACTATTCCCACTACGCGCTGCCGGCAAACCCAAACGCCGCCTTCCTAAAATCCAACATAACAAGTGTGAAAAAAGAAGGAATGTAACCAAATTGGAATTAAATTTAAAAACGTATAAAAAACTTTTTACCATGTCACTTCGGTAAGAAGTTATTACGGGAGTTTGTAGAGAAATATTTTTTTACATTTCCGGGAAATTGATATTGCAATTTTATTTATTCACATTTGAAAAAAAAATTATGAATTCTTTCTTGTTGAATCTAATTTTTCCAATATTCTGATTTATGAACGTTGCCAAATGACATCCAAAAATACCAATTCCGAGTGGTAATTTTGGATTTTAGAGAGATGCAAAAATATTTTAGTCTTCATGTCACTTGCGTCAACCATATATTTTCTTCATGTGCCACTAGTACGGTGATGGCGCCACTAGCATTAGTAGTGTAATTTTTAAAATTACCATACATCCTCACTAATATTTGATAATCAATCAAAAATAAAATCAGAAAATTAGAGCCAATATACTTGGTAAAATTTTGGTCCATCAAATAGTTTTTTACTCACATTCTTGAAAAATTAAATAAAAAAAATTAACTTTCACATAATTTCCAGGAATAACAAATTTTTTCCTCTACCAAACACCCCGTACATGTAATGCTTTACCGAGCATAATGTAAATACTGTTATAAAAAAATGGATAGGTTATATTTATAAGTTTTTATAAACTATATTATGGATTATGGATATACATGCTCAAGTAATATGTATTAACCCTAATATATAATATAATTTGTAAAAATTTGTAAGTTTTGAGTTTATAAATATAACCCTAGTGATGAAAAAAATATTTGTAATGTTACAACGTGAACTAGCACCTTCTCTTGTACTAACCATGTGAGAGTGATATTTCTTTATAATGATAATAATAACAATAATAATTTATTAATTCTTAACATATTGCATTGCTGGAAGCAAATGTCACTGCTATTCTTTAGAAGCTCATCTTATTGTACCGAATTTTCATGCAAATTTTGCTCCTCATATGATATGCAATTCTGTAGTTAATCTAAAGTCTTTTTTAAAATACCCATTTTACCAACTACCATGAGAGTAGAGCGTTTATATATATATATATTTCCTTGTAATCAGAGTATATTTAAATTGAATCTCCACGCATTTGAATTAAACATCAGAAAGTGCTAAATATATTATTAAATTATTATGTTACACATCAACTATAAGAGAACGGGGACTGCCGCATAACTAGCGCTAAAAAATACATAAGTTCATCATGAAAATAACCTTAAAAAAAACTATCTTACTTGATGACAGAGCTTTATGATCCTTATACGTAGCATATCTGATATGAATTTGACGTTAAAAAATAATAATCATTTAACTGATATTCTCATTTTTCTCGTAATTTTTTTTGTTTCTTTTCATCGTAATCCTACTCCATACATACACCACCCAAAAACAAATAATTAACTAAAGAAGGAAAAGATTGTTCAACTTTTTTTATTTTGTGGTGTAGAGTTGTTCAACTTCTTAAAAAAAAAGAAAAAAGTGGAATAGCCAAGCCAAGTCAAAATCCGGGTAAGTACAAGAAAAACTGGGCCCCAAACAAGATACGTTCGGCCTCCTATAACGGTGACCAACATCGGCTATTAATTAAAGGATTCTATATGAGTTATGTGATAGGAAGAATAATTGTGTTATGTTATATAGATTCATTTTGCGTGTGAGAATTTTTTTTACTGCGGACCCACAAAATATTGTGTATGTAGGAAAATTTTCGTGGTCATGTTAAATGATAGATGATAAATCCTTAATTAAATAATTAAAAACAAAATGATAAAAGCAAGATTTAGAGTTTGATTTTGATATTGACATGAGAAGGGACAAGTGGAGGTGGGATAATCGGATTTGCAAAGATCTCTGAGATTTGGATCCTCCGAATCTCTCAACTTTATTATTTTCTTTAATTCAGCCCCACATTCTCTTCTTTTCTTTTTATCCATTTTATTTATTATTTTAATTTATTATTACGCGTCCCTCTTACTCTTTCCTTTCCTTTACTCATATAAATAGAACCCTTCACCGTTCCTTCGTTTTTCATTTTCACTCGTAACTGTCTGTTGTGTCTGTTTGCTATTCTCATCCCAAAAAAAAGCACAATTGAGTTGAATTTAATGGCTGCCGCCGGCGAAGTTTTCAGGCAGAATTTGACGGAGATGTTCGAGGAGTCACCTTCCGGTGCAGACGAGCTGCACGTTCTTGCTGTTGATGACAGCCTCGTCGATCGCAAGTTAATTGAACGCTTGCTCAAGATTTCTTCTTGCAAAGGTAATTCGGTTAAACAAATCCCGTGTCTGTGACTTTATTTGTTGTTGTTGTTGTTGTTGCATTTGGAATTGATTCTGAAGCTGTTTTTTGGAACTGTTTTGTTAATAATCAGTGACGGTTGTAGAGAGTGGAACACGAGCTCTTCAGTATTTGGGATTGGACGGAGAGAAGGATTCTTCTCTAGGGCTTGATGTAAGAAAATCTTGCTTTCGGATTCTTAACTGTGATTGGATGATGTGATGTTAGTTGCGTGGAAATGGTGGTTGCTAAAGTTTTTGTTTGATTGGTTTACGGTTGCAGGGTGTGAAGGTTAATCTGATAATGACGGATTATTCCATGCCGGGGATGACTGGATATGAACTACTCAAGAAAATCAAGGTGGGTATTTAGTGTTATTTGGAGTTTTTCTATTTATTAAGAGAGATGCTTGCTTTGCTTGCTTGCAACAAACATAGTTAAAATAACAGTTAAATGTTCGGTTAGTAATAGTTTGAGTACAGAATTGTGTTGTATTTTTATGCTTTTGTGTTGAGTTGTTTCTTAAATCTACTTCCTTGTGTTAATTTCAGCAGGAGTCTTCTGTTTTTAGAGAGATTCCAGTGGTGGTCATGTCGTCGGAGAATATCTTGACTCGAATTGATAGGTAAGCTGTTGACTAAATTACACTTCGTTTGATGGTGTTTGTTGATTATGCCTGTGCTTTGTTAAGATGAAGTGTCATACCTTTCCAGAAAATTGAGGATTACCATCATATTTCATCTGCAATCTGATATTTCCTGTGAAACACTTGCATATTTGGACATAAGTGATGAATCCCATCTAACCTGAATTACTTAAGTTTTCCTATTTCTAACCTGGTTCTAATCAAAATTGTCTCATGTAAAGATCATAATCTCCCTTGTGTGGATCCCAAATATTGAACTGATAATATTGAATCAAGAGTGTTAAAATTCTCTAGAGATCTTTGATAGCCACTTAGGCCGAGGTTGGCACTGTGATAGGCCATGCCATGTTTAGGACTAATAATGCAGTAAGCCATCATACCATTATCAATAATTATAGGGATTAGGAAGACGAGAGCGTGGAAGATTCTAAGGGATTGCAGATTGCCACTTTGTCATAGGCTGGCAACTGGCATCGTAATGGATATAAAGGCTACTTTGAAATTTTTTTGTGATTAAGATTTCTGTCCACCTAATTTAGTGTTTAGCAAACAATAAATAGCTAAATAAGCACTAAACTTTTAAGTAAAATTTCCAAAATAACAAATCCTTCCCTCCCCTCAACAAAACATGGTCAAAATCCTCTTAACTGTTGTAGACAGAATAGTGTCATAGGCTTGGATTTCAAGCCTGGGGAAACATGTTAATCTTGAAATGATTGAATCTTGTTAAAAATCAGATATATCTATTCGTCTAATGATCTACAGATTTCTTATTGGCATGTCAGCAACTTTTATCATTACAACTGCCACCTTCTTGTACATTATATAACAACTACACAAAACATGTAGTTGTATTAGTATTGAGCGCTTTTGGTAATATAAATAAAGGGTTTAACTTTTATTATGTTGTAGGATTGTGTATTAAATATGGGTCCCATATTTTATATTAAAAAAGAAAAGAAAAATTAATTGGCGCTTTGTGTAGGAAAATAATATATTATTTCCCATAAATCAATTGTAAATTTAATTACATTTTAATAAAATATTACATCATATTCTGTACCTAGCAGTAGTGACGATTAATTAAGTCTCTGCTTCTGTTTAGTGGCCAGTTTTTCAAGGCATGCTTCTTAAATAGTTCATGTTTACCAATTAGCAGATGTCTGGAGGAAGGAGCAGAGGAGTTTCTGTTGAAGCCCGTCAAGTTGTCAGATGTAACACGCCTAAAAGATTTCATCATGAGAGGTGAAATGAAAGAAAGCGAGAAAGGATCTTCTCCCAAAAGAAGACGATCAGATGATGATTGCAGTCCATCTTTATCAACTATGTTCTCACCGATGTCTCATCCATGCGATCCATCATCAGTAATTTCACCATTATCACCATCCACATTATTATCCCCAAAGAAGTCTAGATTGTGATCAGAGATTGATCTGTGCCCTATATGTCTCCATTTTTGCTACACCAATTGTCATATCAAAAGCATGTAGTGTGCTTTGCTTTTGTTCACAAATCTATACAGTTAGTACTCGTATTAGGAATGAGAACCACACTTTTTTTTTTGGCAGCTGATTTCTTTGCTGACTTTGCTTCTGAACAGATCAATTTAAAAATTTAAAAATAGGGCGTTGTTTTGACCAATATTTTTTTAATTGCAACTGCTTAAGTATCTCTCCTATTTTTTTAATTTCCAAAGTGTCTGAATCTTATAAAATATGAATGAACAAAAAAACTAAAGCAGAGCCTGGGATGCTCAATCATTATCACCATCCACATTATTATACTCAATGAAGTCTTTTAAGTTTCCGGAAAATCACGAAAAAGGAACTGCTGATGAAATGTTGAATATAACAAAAAACTTATATGTTGGCACTACCTTACGTCTAAATTCCTTTTATTTTACATAATTTTATCGAAGTTTTTATTTTGCAATTTTATTTAAATGTTTTCTTGTTATCTTCATTAGTTAGGCATTAGCAGCAATAATTCCCACCCCAACCCCGCGTGTCTAAACACTTCTAATGCCAATTTAAATAATCTTGACGGTGGGAAGCTTGTAAGTGACTCCAAATTGGATGGCCATTATTATACTGCAACCTACCTATAGAGACTAGGACAATACCCTGGAGGAACATGCGCGTTTCCAAACCATTTTCAATCAGCACAAAAGACCATCAGTACAATAAGTAAGTAGCACTCAGCACTCATGATGCCCTTCAAGATTGAGACGTGAACAAACTTCTTACCCAATGCAGCAGCTGATGCAAGCTTGTTGCCTTCCAAGTTACAATATTGAGAAACAGCATCATTTATAGCAAAAAAGCACAACAAATATTATCATTCAGAGGAGCATTATACCAAGAGAAAGGTCATCAATTGTGTGCCTTTTTAAAATTGGCAATAGATGATCTCGAGGTGGGACAGAACCTAAAGATCCATTAGAATATCAGCGTGACAGTGGCATTATACCATGGAATATTGATAGATCTCTTGCCTGTGATCACTTAAAGATCCATTTAAATATCACCAAAACACACTGGAATACTTCCACCTTAAGACTAATCAATGTTAGCCCCTAATCATGCAATGACTGTGGGTGCTACACCTGCGGCTATTTTACATTTTGCTGGTATTTTCTTTTACGTCCAAAAACCTGCTCTTGCTCGATAACACCATAGACACGAAGTTATGCAGATGATAAAGAAAATAGAATAGAGCTAATGGTCCAAAGATCCAAACAATCTAAGTCTCAGGAGGATCTAGTTCCACTGCTATGAGAATCTCGAGGCCAGGCTTGATTGATCATGAGAATCTAATCAAACCAGTATCACAAGCATCTTCTCTGCCCTATTCAGTTTCAGCATAATTATTTTTAGGAGAAAATGTTATCATTTTAAATGACACACAAGTTGTGTCATCTTACTCTCATAATGCAGCCACGTGGGCTTTGGTGAGTGAGTCTCTGATGTATTTAGATTGTGATAGGAAAAGGCCACCAGAAGTTAACTTTTTGACTTCAATGCCAAGGAAAAAATCAAGATCTCCAAGGTCTTTTAGAGCAAAAGCCGCATTCAGATTCTGAACCGCAGAGTGAATTAAGCTAGCATCACTACCAGTGATGATTATATCATCTACATAAACTAGGAGGAACACACAGTGATTGGACTTCCTGTAGATGAAAAGAGAAGGATCACATTTACTTGCTACAAATCCAAGCTGAAACAAAGAAGCCTTGAGTTTATCAAACCAGGCCCTTGGTGCCTGCTTTAAACCATATAAAGCTTTATGTAACCTGCATACAAGAGATTTGTCAGAAAATTCAAATCCAGGGGGCTGTTTCATGTAAACCTCTTCCTCTAAAATACCATTGAGAAAGGCATTATTAACATCCAGTTGTCTGAGCTGCCAGCCAAAAGAAATAGCAACAGTGAGTATGATCCGAATGGTAATAGGCTTTACAACAGGGGAGAATGTTTCAGTGAAGTCAAAACCAGCTTGTTGATGAAAACCTTTAGCCACTAATCTAGCTTTATACCTGCTAATAGAACCATCTGGGTTCTCCTTAATCCGAAAGACCCATTTGCAACCAATGGCCTTTCTGTTGTCAGGAAGAGGAACCAAGGTCCAAGTGGAGTTTGCTTGAAGAGCACTGATTTCGGGTTTCATAGCAGCAAGCCAATTTGGATTTACAAGAGCTTGTTTGATTGAAGTAGGTTCAAGGGAAGTCAGAAGGGCATAAGGTATTTGAGCAGACTTGGATCGTGTAAGATTTGTATTGGAAGGAGAGGAACTAAGAGAACCAGAGGGGACATATTCCGAACCAGAACTGGTGGTAGAAGAAGAAAGAGGGCTAAAGGTATCTGAAAGTGGAGTGGATAAAGGAATACCTGAACTAGAAGGTGATAAATCACTGATGGAATGTGAAGTGCCTGCTGTCATGGAGGATGAGGATGGTGAATCAGCTGGACTGAGTGAGGATGGAACAGGAGAAGATATTGTCCTGGATGCTGGTAGAGAAGAGTCACTCTCTTGACTGGGAACAGGTGTTTGGGAACATGAAACAGAAGAAGGTACCAATGGAATCAAGTTAGAAACAGATTGGGAAGTGATACTGACAGGAAGAGGGGAAGTCACACTAGTCCAAGAGGTATATGGAAATTTTGTTTCATTAATAAACAACCGACCAGAGGAGTTGAGGCATTTGTAGCCTTTGTGGTGGGGAGAGTAGCCAAGAAATAAACACTCACTACTTCTAAAATCCAACTTGTGATTGTTATAAGGTCTTAGGAAAGGAAAACATGCACAGCCAAAGACCTTAAGACTCTTATAATCAGGGATATTTTTAAAAAGTTTGGTGAAAAGGGACCTCAAAATGTAATGCTGCTGTAGGAAGACAATTAATGAGATGGACAGCTGAGATAAATGCATGATCCCAAAATTTGATGGGCAAAGATGCATGAGCAAGTAAGGTAAGACCAGTTTCTACTATGTGACGATGTTTCCTCTCAACCACTCCATTTTGATGGTGAGTATGAGGACATGCAATTCTGTGAATGATACCAATTTGTTTCAAAAGTTGATGAAATGAGCGAAATTCACCTCCCCAGTCAGTTTGAAGAGCTTTTATAGAAGTTTGAAAATAATTTGAAACAAGAGATTGAAATTGAGAAAAGATAACAATAGCTTCAGATTTTGTTTGAGAGGATAAATCCAAGTGTACCTAGAGTGAGCATCTACAAAGGAGATATAGTATGTATATCCCAAGGTTGATTTTTCAGGGGCAGGACCCCATAAGTCACTAAAGACTAAATCAAAAGGCTTATCATAAACTGTGGTTGAAGGAGATGAGTGCAATCTGTGAATTTTACCCATACAACAAGCTGAACAAAATTCAATGTCAGTTTTATTTGGAATGGGAACATTACACAATTTCAAAACAGAATTGAGAGCCTCAGTGTGAGGATGACCCAAACGACAATGCCACAAAGAGTACATGTATGATGAGCCTATAGCTTTCTGACAATCAGAGGCAACATTTATTGTACATGGGGAATTTAGACTAGAAAAAGAAGGACTAGAACCTAAAGACTTAGTACATAGAGACACTGAGTTGGATACACAAGTCTGACTGGAGTTTGGAGCAAGATGTACTCCATTAAAACGGTAAAGACCATCTGATCCCAAATCACCCTCCAGCAGCACTTCATGAGATTCCTGTGATTTGACACAGCAAGTAAAGGGATGAAATTCAAAATAAACTCCATTATCCTTGGCAAATTTACTCACACTGATAAGGTTTTTAGTTATGGAAGGTACAAGCAATAGGTTGTGAAGGTGCAAATGAGTGTGTGGGTTAAATGGAGAGGGAAAAGAGGATAAACCAGTGGCATTAACTTGCAAACCTTGTCCATTTCCTATGTAGACCTGATCTGCACCTGTCAACTGAGTACTTTGCAGAAGGTTTTGAGGATGAGCTGTGACATGATGAGATGCTCCTGAGTCTGGATACCACTCAGCTGCTTGAACACTTGGAGGTTGGAGCAAGACTGAGTTGGATACACAAGTCTGACTGGAGTTTGGAGCAAGATGTACTCCATTAAAACGGTAAAGACCATCTGATCCCAAATCACCCTCCAGCAGCACTTCATGAGATTCCTGTGATTTGACACAGCAAGTAAAGGGATGAAATTCAAAATAAACTCCATTATCCCTGGCAAATTTACTCACACTGATAAGGTTTTTAGTTATGGAAGGTACAAGCAATAAGTTGTGAAGGTGCAAATGAGTATGTGGGTTAAATGGAGAGGGAAAAGAGGATAAACCAGTGGCATTAACTTGCAAACCTTGTCCATTTCCTATGTAGACCTGATCTGCACCTGTCAACTGAGTACTTTGCAGAAGGTTTTGAGGATGAGCTGTGACATGATGAGATGCTCCTGAGTTTGGATACCACTCAGCTGCTTGAACACTTGGAGGTGTTGGCAATAATCCTTGCCCTTGTGAAGCAGCATTGCAATGTTGGTGCGAATTTGTAGTGAGGAGAACTTGAGGAGAGGGCATGGAGGGTCGAATATACTGGTGTGACCTTTGAGAGTATGACTGAGCAGCTGGAAATTGCTGTGAAGCTTCAGACAAAGATGGATCAGGTACAAAATTTTCATCAAATCGGTACCAACAGCTTTGGACACTATGTCCAAACTTATAGCACAATTGACATTGCAGGTTGTTACGTCCACGACCTCTGTCACTCCTATTATAACGCATGAAAGATCTTCCTCTTCCTCTACCAGTGCTAAAAGACCTCTGGTTAGTCAGACTTTGGTCATGACTTTGTTGAATAGCATGAAGAGGAGCTCTGCTAACCGAAGAATCATTTTTCTGATCAGTGGTTGGTGCCTGTACAACGTTCACAGACATTGTTTCTGCTAGAAGTGTTTCATTTTGCTTTGCAAGCATCATTTCATGAGACATTAACTCAACACGTAGATCACTAAGTGAATAAGGGTTTTCACGAGTTCTAACAGCTGTAACAAACGCGTTGAACTCTGCAGGAAGTCCGGCTAAAATTATTTCAGTTTGTTCTTCAGTAGAAATAGGACTTTTGATAGCCTTTAATTCATCACACAGTGACTTGAAGCGTTTGAGATACTCCGCAACCGATCTACCACCTTTTTTGATAGTGCGAAGTTCAGATATGAGTTGATGAGCTTTGGATCTCATCATTCCTTGAAAAAATTTGTGGATCCGATCCCATGCTTCATAAGCATGACTCACTCCTAAGATTTCGTTCAGCATATCTTCAGAAATCGTCGATAGAAGCCATGAAAGAAGCATCTGATCTTGACGCAACCACTCAGTGTACAGAGGATTGGTTACTCCAGTTGCACGATCTTCTTCGGACTGGTACTGTAGAGGAATTTTAGGGTTAACAAGAAAGTGTTGGAGTTGATGTGAGGTGATTACTGGCTCTACCACTTGATTCCACAAGAGAAAGTTGTTTTCGGTCAACTTGACCGAAATCGCGTGGTTGAACAGAGACGGAGAAGATGAGCGATTCTCCGTTGCTGTGTTTACTGTAGAACTTGTTGAAGGAGAAGGAGACGCGGAAGCCATGGTGAGAGAACTTGTATCAGGCCCTCGAAGAAGGCTCTGATACCATCAAAGAAAACAGAGAAGCGGTGAAGAAGAAAGAGAGTAAGAGAGAGAAGAGAAGATGGAGAAATATCTCATTGTATTGAATGAATAGAAAACTGGACACGTGACACCCTTATAGATAAAAGGGAAAGAAGCCACGGAAGCCACGCCACTGGTTCTGTTGAAACAGAATCAGTTAGTGTAACTACACTAACAAACTATGCTTTAATGAGTTACAAAAATATCCCTAATCAGAAATTACAAGAATATCCCTTTACTCTAATACTCTCATAAAGAGGAGGTAGGACCATACCTTTATTTATTTTTTGTTTACTCATTCTCCCCCATCATCTATCTCTTTCTCTCACTTAAAATGACACAACTTTACATTCTTTAAAATGACATACAATTTCCCCTTATTTTTAATAGAATGTGGCAATGAGGAGTAGAGGTGGCAATATGGGTTGAGCCTGGCGGGTCAACCCGCCAAAACGGGGCGGGTTGGGTTGAGGTTTTTAACCCACCAACCCACCTCAACCCGCCCCGCCTAGAAGTGGGTCAAAACGGGTTCAACCCGCCGGGTTATAATTTTTTATTTTTTACAATTACGTAGTATTTCATTATTCCTTAATTTTTTGTGATATCCATTTTTTTTTATCTTAGTACTTCTTAGAAAAATTAAAGAATAATAATTTTATTCATGACAAATGTTATCTATATATAAGTTCCTAAATAATGTTTGACAAATATTAGTATACATTTAAGATTGAGACTAAAAAAATATAGAGAATTGTGAAATAAAATAAAATAATATTAGAAAAATTCATAAAATATAATTTATTTTTTGAATTTTAATTAATTTTTTTTAATTGGCGGGTTGGTGGGTTGACCCGCCAACCCACCATAAAACGGGGTGGGTTCATCTTTTCAACCCATATTTTTGGCGGGTCAACCCGCCCCGCCCCGTTTCTGGTGGGTTGGTGGTGGGGCGGGGCGGGTCAACCCACATTGCCACCTCTAGTGAGGAGAACTTGTGACCAAGTGGCCACACACACACACTCTCTCTAATACATGTAACGAACCAATTTAATTCAAAAGTTTAAGCTAGCATCATTAGCACCTACTAGGGGTAATCATCAACCGATCCAAATCGATTCAAATTGCGGTAACCGAACTGAAAAATCAAAAACCGAAATAGCTGAAAACCGAAAAACAAAAATAAAAAAAAACACGCTAAATTTAATTGGATTGGATCGGATCAGATTTTTGGATCAATTGGTGAAAACCGATCCAATAATTCCTCAACCTTACCATCTACCTACTTGGGCCTTCCCTCAATCATAGCCCAAAAACCATATAACAAAATTCTAAATCCAAGACTCATTAACCCATCATGTTGGAGAAAGTGGGTTATGCTTCATATATGTTATGTTTTTGTTATTTTTTTTTTTTGATAACAATGTTTTTGTTATTTTGGTAAGATACATAATATATTTTTATTACATTGGTTATTGTTGTACAACAACTCCTTTATAAGATGAAAACTTGGGTTACTTTATATTGCAGCCAACCATATTATAAATTTTTGGTTGGAGGTAAAAGATAGTAATTCAACTTTTTGTTCTATAATGCTTTTAGATTGCACAATAATCATCATACAAACTTTACAAAGCCAATACATACAAAATATACGTTACTTGCACAATAATCATCATACAGACCTTAGGCTTTTCAAAAATTCGAAAACGGATCCAATCCAAACCGAATAAAATTGGATCGGATCAGATCGGATTTGAAACAAAATCCAAACTAAATGAATGATTACATGATTAAACCGAAGGGATTGAATATGATGATTTTGGCTTTCAAAACCGATCCAATCCAGATCGCAAAGAGCCCTGGCACCGACACAACACCTGCCGCAATCGCGTTTGTTACCACCTCTACTTCTTTCACTACCACAACCTTCACCCGTGTTTCTTTAGAAGAAAACTCGATCGCTACCGTTATCACGACCACCGCCACCTAATCCTCCTACACCACCACCACTACCATCCCCTCCAAGAAAGGAAGTTCTAAAAGCTCCCATCTGGCCTTCATCTCCCATTATGAATAGGCAAAGGTAAGACCCTCATTAGCACCTAAACAAAAAAGCAAACATAAAAAAACACCGCTGAGGCTACAACAGGGGAGAACTCAAGATGGAAGGGTGCTGGCCAAACAAGGCCGAAGCCTCTATATTGGGAAGAGGTTGTAGTTAATGTTGATCATTCAACAGTGTGGGATCCGATAAACGATGGTTCTTTTCGGTTAGTCTTCTTTAATATGAATCTCTACCTTAATATGGCTCTTTTCGGTTAGTCAACTTCATAATTTATGGTTTTCTTTTTTTCCAAATCTCATTTACAGGTTTGATTATGAACTCATGGAAATACTCTTTGGATATTCAACTAACAAACAAAGCCTTTCAACTTCAACCAAGTCCAACTCCAACACGGCACCTCAATCATTCATTCTGGACCCTCCAAAATCCCAAAACGCTCTCTTGCAATTTCTCGTTGCACTCCTTGATGGCCAAGGACACAGTACTGAGACACTAAGATAGCTCCTACCCAAGAAGAACAAGTGAAAATCATCCAATTTAGTGTCAATCCATAAAACTTGCTGATGCTGAATCATTCCTCTACTACATCGTGAGAGCAATTCCAACAGCATTCATTCGTTTATAAAACAATGCTTTTCGGTTCAAGTTATGATTGTGAGGTTATTCAGCTTAAAGAACACCTACAAACTCTTGAAATAGGTTGTAAGGAGATGAAGACTAGAGGTCTGCTTTTGAAATTCCTTGAGGCCATTCTCAAAGCTGGAAGAAACCGGATAAATGCTGGAACTTCAAGAGGCAATTCACAAGGTTTCAACCTAAGCGCCCTTAAAAAGCTTTCTGATTTAAGAAGCACAGAAGGGAAAACTAGTTTGCTACACTTTACTGTGAAAGAAGACAAGTTATCAATCAAAGTTAATGTTCTAAAAAAAAAAAAATTATTCTTACTACCAAAATTTTTTACTACTAACTTATTACCTATCTAATTACCATTGAATCAAAGAGAGAGAATGTTAAAAAAAATTTAAAAAAAAAAGAGAAAATGTTGATCCAATGGTGATTAGATAGGTAGTAAGTTGGTAGTAGAAGATTTTGGTAATAAGAATATAAATCCTCGAAAAGAAATGCCAGCATACATATTTATGCAAAGAACAGGAACCAACACCAAACAGGTCTTGCTAAGAGAAAATATATGATCTATTTCAGACAACAAAATTACCAACATTTCTGTTCTTCAGCAAACATCACAGTCAACAACAAAATATTTATCTTACTTAACCCACGACAGTTATTTTATTTAATCTATTTTGTATTAGTTTTTATCAAACAAGAGTTTTCTATCACTTGCAGTGAAACATCTGAAAACTCATAACCCATTAGCCATCAAGAGTCATCAACCATGCAAATCTACAACTTGGGAAACACGTCCTGTGAACTATCAGCCACCAACCTCAAATGAAGCTGAGAAGGAGGTTGGTTCCAGTAGAAACACCATGAAACATTGCGTAAAGCAGGGGTAGGTGAAGAATGTTCCACTTGAAGAACTCGCCCATAATCATCAGCTAGAGTACCCATTTCATGAAGCAATCTTTCAGAAGAAAAACCACGGCCATCAGGGACCCAAGTTTTTCTATTCTTCCATAATAACCAAACAGTAGCAGCAAATAAAACACAATCATTATCCTTTGCGTTGAAACTGGACCAAGGCTGTTGAAGATAAGTCACCATCCAGTCCCATAAAGAGCAAGAGAAAAAGCCCTGTCGGTGATTGGGAGCAACGAGATGAACCCAAACGCTTGTGGCTCGAGTGCAATCACGCAACAAATGAAGTAGAGTTTCTTGTCCGTGGCAAAAGGGACAAGATGAAGGTGCAAAATCTGCAATATGAGGAACTGGTTTTGAAGTATTTGTAGGGAGCCTATCATTCAAGGCCAAGCCATAGAAAGATCTTGCACCTTTGAGGGATGTTCAAGCGCCAAAGCCACCTCCATTGCTCGCTTAAAGGCATGGATTCCTTTCTTTTGCAGTGACATTGAAAAGAAAACTGAGAATTGTATATATGTACTAAAGATGCAAAGAAGCAGTCAAAGCCTGAAAACCAAATTCCTCAATAAACGCCTCAATTCAGTGCAAATAACCATGAAATGTGTCGTTTGTAATTGTTCCTACCTTTGTTTTCCACGAAAACCGTGTCCGGTACTACGCATTCATTTTACATAAAAAAATCTAGTTGGAAGTTTTCTTCCTTTCCAATAAAAATTCAGTTGAAATGATGAGGAATAAAAGACAAAAACTTCTTCTAATGTTTTAACTATTAGATTTGTTGGATTATCATTATCATTCTATTGAGTTTAATATAAATATTTGGAATATTTTATTTTATTTTTTGCAAAATTGAGGAATATTATAAGATTAGCTTTATTTTTTTTGTTAAAATATTGAATATCAAAATATAATATACACTACATAAATTAAAAATATTATTTAATATCAAAATGTAGTATACCACTATGATGGACCGACACTGGCACGGGACACGACACGATACTCAGACACGGTAATTCTAAAAAATATCATATTTTGATACGTTGGGACACATTTGGATATTAAATAATATTTTTAATATATATAATATAATTTATATTTAATAAATATAATAACCTATTATAAGTCATATAACCAATCAAATATTCAAATTTGATAGCATAAATATAAACAAAAATAATTTTTTGTATCTTGTTAATTTTTTATGTAAATTTCATAACAGAAAAATATTGATTTATAATTTTTTTTATTTTTAATTAATAAAATAAAATTAAAAAGTAAAAAAAAAAGTGTCAGAACGTTGACCGCGTGTCAAAAAAATGAGTCGGAATGTGTTGGAGCGTTGACCGCACGACGGAAGCGTGTCGGTGTCTGACAAGCACAATTTGAAAAAAAAAAAAAAAAAACAGCAAATCGGTGCTTTGTTAGTCTACCATGTCAATTTATCATTTTATAGAATTAATATGTGTCAGTATTTTATGTTGATGTCCCGTGTCGATGGAAAATAAGACATTATTAGACACCGTCCTTTAATAAATACAAACAGTTGGGAACTTTTAAATTGAATATATTAGAGCGGACTCCAAAACACACCATATATCAATAGACAAACGAAACACATTGAATACTACGAGACGCAACGTGTGATAACAGCAAGAAAATCATCATCTACGACAAGCTACTAGATAGTTACTTGCAGCCTCTTCTCCAAAAAGAGATATGAAGACCAACGAGCAACGGACTGATTACAAAAGGCTAGCTTCCAAACACCTAGATTTCGACATACAAATTGCAATAAAAGTTGGACCAAACTACAATTCGCAATGCTATTGTGGGACGTGGCTACCCAAATGCCAAAACCAAATTTCATCGTTAGTTTCCTGTAATCAAAACTGTATTTAATTGTAACTAAGTTAGTTACAGCAAGCTACAAAAAAACAGAACATTAAGTTAACTTTTTTAAAATTAAATAAATGCAAGAGAGAGTATGAAATCACACATGGGAAAGAGTCCGACAAAGAACACGTTCCAGACACGCGTCCGACTCCCACAATAAAAATTGGTCATTAAATATTTGGGGACACACACGGGAAAGCTTTATTCGGAAAATCACACACGATCAGTATAATAGCCGATTACTCTCCGACGCATTCCGACACGCATTTAACTTTTTAAGACACGTGGTCAACGCTCGGACACGTTTTTTTTTTTAAATCTTAAAATTTTTTTTATAAACAATCTTAATTTTATTTTGTTAAGTAAATATAAAAGAAATAATTTATAAATTGATTTTTTTTCTGTTATGAAATTTGACATGAAAAATTAACAAAGTACGAAAAATTATTTATATTTATATTTATGTTAAGAAATTTAAATATTTGATTGATTATATGACTTATTACGGACTCTTTATGTATTAAATATAAATTATATTATATATATTAAAAAATTTATTTAATATCAAAACGTGTCCCAACGTGTCCAAATATGACATTTTTTAGAATTAACGTGTCGGCGTGTCGTGTCGTGTCCCGTGTCTCGTGTCCGTGCATCATAGACAACAAGTCAGCAAATAAATAAAAAATCGAGAACATTAAGAGAATGAACGGCCGATTAAATTAAGATGAAGGGAATGAACGACCGATTAAATAAAGATGAAGGGAATGAATCATCCGATTAAACAAATGCAAGAGAGAGTATGAAATCACACACGAGAAAGAGGGAGAAAAAGAAAACAGAAAGCTTCAAATTCGGAAAATCAGCACACGATCAGTATAATAGCCGATTATCTCCCACAATAAAAGTTGGCCGGACCGATTAAATTAAGATGAAGGGAATGAACCATCCGATTAAACAAATGCAAGAGCGAGTATGAAATCACACACGAGAAAGAGGGAGAAAAAGAAAACAGAAAGCTTCAAATTCCGAAAATCAGCACACGATCAATATAATAACCGACTATATCCCACAATAAAAGCTAGCCAGAGCGATTAAATTAAGATGAAGGAAATGAACCAACCGATTAAACAAATGCAAGAGAGTATGAAATCACACACGAGAAAGAATGAGAAAAAGAAAACAGAAAGCTTCAAATTCAAAAAATCAGCACACGATATAATAGTCGATTATCTCCCACAATAAAAGTTGGCCGGCCATGATAATCGTCAATTCAAAAACCTATCTTTTGTCATATGCATATATGCTCCTAACCGTTGCAAACCAGGAAAAGCTTCGATAAATCTTACCCACCTTCCTTTTTCCAAACTAAGCAAACTTTCCCCATAAACACATGTGACTAACACCGAATACTTCACGCAACGAAATAATGAAAGAACATATTACTATTGGTTTCTTAATGTGTACAACGGGCACATCTTAGGAGATAAAGGCTCGTGTAATTTCCTTACACATCGATAAAGTACATAACCAGGCAACCAGCAAAGTACAAAAAAAAGACTAAAAGCAGTGATTTCTTGGACTTCCCATATCTAGTCTACTCCATTGGAGGGTATGTCCAATTATAATCCCTAACAGTTAGTTTTCTTGTGTATGTCTCCACTTCCAAAAGCGCAAAGGTCTTCTGTTTGCAAAGCGACATTTCAGCAACTTCTGTAACTTGTCACGCTGACTAAATAAGCATCAGTGACGTTCTGACTTGATAATATTTATCTTAGTTTCCTAGGGATTCCCACCCTTCAGCTCGTTTTGATACATCATCAACAGAACTTATCTAAATGACAGACCTACGACCGGCAGAGTAACTTGATTAAGGCATAACATAAGCATGACTTACCACAGTTCTGCATCTCAAAGACCTAAAAAATGGCGTCATCTGTTGGCATCCAATTCTTAGGGGGAAAAAAACAACCAAAGAGGTTTAGCCCATAAATGAAACGAAAGAATAATACCAATCTTTTTTTTTTTCCTTGGGTGATGAAAGCAAAAGGTTTTATACTTCTCATAAAACCAAATCTTCGTTAAGTATGGATAGAGCAACCCAAAGCACACAGGTGCAAAAACAAATAATCATTAGAACCTTTTCATGTCATCAGTTCCATTGTCTACACTACAAGAAAACCCAAAAACTAGTAACTGCCCGAGCAACAGAGGAAAATTTTGTGAAAAGCATATATGTTACCAAGTATGGAAAATGGCGACAGATGAGATTATTAAACAATATGAGAAAGGCACAAAATCTGAAATTATCAGCCAACTAAATCTCCACCCTTATCATATTCTCATTATACTAAGCAAATGAAAGTGATTTTCATTCCAAAATCTCCACCTTCCCACACTCCATCTTCTCAACCAACATAAACACTACTAGCATAAAGATATTTGTCTTCTTCATTGTCATTCAGTTTCATCAAAGTAGACTACTGGTCTATCGACAATTTATTTTATGTTTAACCAACTGGCATTTTTCATATCAATGAACCAACCTTACCCTGTAGAGAGAAATTTCACAACAAACCACTACTATAAATGTTTGCATTGTTATACAAATAGTCCAACTTCCATGTTCAAGATTATAATTGGCCTCGCTTATTTTGTGGGTCTCTTGGATTTGAGTGAAAACAAATAAAGGAGGGAGGAGCAAAAATAATATACATGTGTGAAATGCATTAGAAGGTTTCCCACAAAAATGCATTAGAAGTTGCATACAGAATGTAATGATTGTTCAGCACAAGAACTGATACTGATGTACACGATACTTAAAAGAAGTACCAATTTGAAAGAATTTTGGAAATCAGGATGATAATATGACAGTGGTTGGTAGAAATCAAAGATAAACTAGTCAAGCACCAATTATCAGGACCCCAAGGAAACAGGAAGGGAAAATTATTCATTGACTGACTCTGAATCAAACTTATAAGAAGCATATACAGCAATGCCATAGAGATATTATTACCATACCTTGAAAAACTTGAAAACCCTACTGACCAGCCTTCAAATTTATACTTACCACAAGTATATAGGTTCCTAGAATAGAATCAACAGGAAACAAAAACAATGTTCAAATGTCATAAGTATATTAAATCAAGCTATATTTACAATGATAACTCACATTAGGAAAAGCAAATCAAATCAGCAGAATCTTTTCAAGTAAGGGGAGTAGGGGACATAGAGCAAAGAAGGACCAAGCTTTAACAATGGCATATATCTGACATATGCAACGATATCCATATTAAACAAATTTGGCATTGAGAGAAATTTTGTCAAAGGTAAAGCAAGATTAGAAGCAAAAAATACAGACCAACAGAGTGCTTCTGCACCATCCTTGATGGTCATAAACAAATCACAAGCCAGTTTGTCAAACGATTAATATTTATTTTTGAACTTTAGTTAACTATCAGTTCATCAAGTTTTCAGAGCTCTACTAACAGTAACACTGCCAACACAATTCTTAAATAAAATAGTAACAGATTTTAAGAATATGATACATAATATGGCAAACAATATTATTTCCAAGCAGAAGAATGAGTCAAAAAAATACCCGACTCTTCCATCCTTCAAAGACAGAGTGAAGCATTAAGCCAAAAGACATTTCAAAAACAATTAAAGGATGTAGTTCTTAATTTCCTTTGTTTTTTGGGCCTTAGCCCTCCTTATTTATAAAAAATAAAATAAAATGATTAAAGGATAGAGGAAACTCATAGATTTTGACTAATGATCATTAGCATCTACCCTCAATACATTAATATATAGTTACGAAGATATCAAATGAAGAGCAACGAAAAAGGGATATAAAGAAGTAGGACAGCATCATAAGCAGCCTCAGAATGCAATAACTGCAAGTGCAAAAGAAAGGACTTAAACATAATACATCGCAACACGAGCAAAAATTGAATTTACACAATCCAGAATTCAAGCGTGTTCAATTAAACATGATTATATTCAATATGTAAAGTATCTGAACTTGGAATAAAGAAAATGTGCAGAAATGGAAGCACAAAGGAAATAAGCCACAACAAGCAGGAACTATTTTCAATGTATTGAATTTCTATACCACCTTATGTATTCACATACCAACATGAGTATTCTACATTAACACATGCACGATCAAATGAGAAACAACTTGATTTCGCGGTGCTAAAATATCCCATAAACCTAAACCAACTAGACCTATGAAGATAAGATATTTCGAACTAAAATACAGACGATGGAATAATGCAAAAAAGAAGAGACCACGCGTACATAACTCGTGAAAACGGAGAATCTCTCAAGACCTTTCGATCATGCTACAGGAACGAGCCAACCTAAGAGCCAGGCTGCCTCCAACTCCAAGCACAGTTGTCTCTGTCTCAATAGTTTCACACTTATACGGCTTCCTACACCCAGGACAACGGCCATCCTCCTCAAGAATCCTCTTGTGGCAAAAAAGACAAAGCCGAAACCCACACAGGCAAGGCAAGAAACTCGAATCCGTCAAATCGAGATCTTCAAAGCAAATTGGACATGGGGATGGCGCAGAAGTGCGAACCCAAGGGACCTGTGCTCCACAACGCCGGTCCGGATTCGGCAAACTGTGCTGCTTAGACAGATTGGGCAAACTCTGAGGTCGAAAAGCATCATCAGCTCTCCAAGCTCGACTATTACCAGTGGCCCAAGGAACCAACCTACCACTCTCTGGTTTTGAATTCGGAGCTCCTGAATTTGACTCGTTAGGCAAAACAGTTTGCAGAACAGGTTCATTACGTGCAGGGGGAGAATCCAAACAAGGGCTCTCATGCTTGTCATCGGCGGCTAAAGCATCTGCCACAGCCTCCCAATCATCCAAGCATCCATCATCACCCTCTTCCTCTTCTTCTTCCTCTTCTTCTTCTTCTTCGGTGACATTCCCGGAGCAGCACCCGCCACTGCTAGAACTACTGCTGCTGCTGCTGCTGCTTCCGCCGATGCTGCTGCCGCCTGTGAAACTTGTCCCAGAATCGTTACCACACAAATTAAGACTGTTGGGACAGTTAGATGGCGATTCCAAATCGCTGTCCTGATGGATCAAACCATCATCCTCTTCGCCTCCACCGCGCCTCGTCTCCAACGGCTCCAAAGAGCGTTTGCCGTGTTTCATTGCTGGCAACGGCGGCGCGTGGCTGTCATCGTCCACTCCGTCCTTGCACCCCTTGCTCTTGACGACCGCACCTGCAACCCACACCAACCGAAATCGAAGAACGGAACAAAATCAGCGATAGAACACGTCAACAGAAACATTATTATCCACATCGCATACCTTGTGATAGCCATTGCTCGCGACGGGCATCAATCTTATGCTGCTTCAATTTAGCAGACCTGTTGGTCTGAAATCCACAGGGGATAACGATGGGTTAATAAGAACAGAGAACAACGGCATGCATATAACAACAGAAAAACTCAAAACTCAAAACTAAAATCGAAAACCGAAATCATACCCTCTTCTTCTTGCCTGGGTTCTTAGTGTTTGCGGCGGAAGGAATCGGAGCGGCGGCGATTGAATCGGAAACCATGGCTGAACCGTTGAATTCGATTTCAAAAGATAAGAGATTCGCAAAAACCCTAATTTGTGAGGGAGAAAGAGACGATAGAAAATTCTAGAGAGAGAGAGAAAACTTAGAGAGAGAACAAATATGGATCACGGTAACTCCTCTGATCCTCGCGCACCTTTTCGCCTCAGAAAAAGATCCTGGTTGAAGTTTTATAGTATGCCTAATTACCAATTACCCTCTTCTTTTTGTAAATATTTACGCTACTCGAGGTGACGATTTGTAGAATTTTGAAGCAAATCAAGGTTATATGTGTAAAGTGAAATACAAGTGCTAGACGACGTCGTGGATTTGCTGGTATCTGTGAGCATATTTCAACCAGATATTAATAGCTGTTATTAATTAGACTGTAGTTTAAATCAAGGGTAAAGTGTGTCTATCACTTTTTTTTTTTTTTTGATCAAAATGTGTGTAAAGTTGTGTCATTTTAAGAAAGAATAAGAGATATATATAAAGGGGAAAGAGTTGAAAAACGTAAAAGTATGGATCTCACTTCTTACTTCTTTATGAGAGTGCAAATATAAGTGATATCATTATAAAGGATAAATATTTTTTCCTCAAATCAATTACAAAAACAATTCTGACTTGTTTCGTGATAAAAGATATTCCGTTTGCCATTTGCCCTTTTCTCTTTTTCCTGTTTGACAAATAACAACTTTTTTAAAGATTAAAGTACATTAAATTCTTATCAATTATATATTTTTTAATTTTGTTTTTATAAAAAAGTTTCAATTAGTCCTGTTTGAATACTCTTATTTTTAAGCTAAAAATTACTTATAAGCATAAACTAGGTGAAACAGATTTTAATAAAAACTCTTATCATAAAAAGCTCTTTTTCTTATAATCAAGAAAAAAGCTGAAAACTAAAAGTTCCTAGGAGTAGATTTTTTTTAAGCTCTTATTTACTTTTTTTGAATTGTGTTTTTTTTTTAAATGAAGAGTTATAAAGATGGAGAGAGATAATTTTCTGGAAATATGTGCATTTAAGTAACTTTTAAGCTAAAACTTTTATGTAATTACCAAACAGCTAGTAGCTTTCATTTTTAAGCTCTTTTTTTTAACTTTAGCTTATAAGTAGTTTCTAGCTTAAAATAAAAAAGAGATGATCCAAACAGGCACTTATACAAGTAATTGTTTTTAACATTTTCCCTATTGTCTATTATTATAATGGGTTTTATAATTCTCCTTTAACATAAGAATTTGAATTTTCCTACACACCCTTATGTTATAGTGCCATTCGTTTTGCGTGCTACACATAATTTTTTCTAACATACGGGTCCCACATATTTTTTATTTCTACAACATGAAATTTTTTCTGATCATGTTGAATGAGAAATATAAAACCCTATTATAATACATGAGATTTGCATAGAAATATTGTCAATTATATATATCAAATAAAAAAAAAAATTGCTGTCTCCCACCATGAACACATACAGAGCGAATTGTGGCAGGTTAATAGTTCCATAATTATAATTTAACTTATCAAATTAGACGGGTTAAAATGGATTAGATGCGGGTCGATTCGTTGTGTGAATTTTTTTTCATGTTCATTGATGAAATGTTTGGGTGAAAGGGTTAGATCAGAATTGTTTCCCACATGAGTAGAGTATATGTGGATATAACAGTAATCTAGAGATATAATAGTATGATCAAAAGATTCAAAACTCTAAAATGAATAAACACCGAGTGGTCATAGGCGAACACCGAGAATTAGAGGGGTATGACAAGGATCATATGTAATAAAGGAACATTTGTGGGGTGCAGGGGTTTAGCACTCATAACAGACCCTAATACGGCTCAGAGGATTGGTTATATATGGTCGATTCAGAACGCGTAGTACAATAGGATATATGATCACTCCTCTTTTTCATCTAACGATAAAAAATTTAATCAGTCTTTGTACAACCAAATCCAATTACCTAATTTTGTTTGTTTTTGTCACAACACAGTATCAAAAGGAAATAATATTAGGCATTTAATCTACCTAATTATAAGTGCTCTCCTTAATCTTTCCAAATGTTAAAAATAAGGAAAATATTATCCTTATGCCTCTTTTCTATACACACATTACTTTATTTGTTGATTCTCATATTTGATTGTTATATTTTTTTTATAAATTTATTCTTATTTAATTGAGTGTGATTACTATTGGCATATTTTTTCAATTTCATTTTCATTTTAGTGAGTTGATATGTAGAGGTGGCAAAGGAAACAATTTGTCTCGTCTTGCCTTACCAACCTTCTTATGTATTGAGTTTGACAAAAAAAATGCAATTACTTGTGTTACTCAAAGAAGTAAATAGTATGAAATCAAGATTATAAAGTTGTAAAAAGCTAAACTACAGTTTACCCCCCCAAAAAAATAAAACTCTCTTGATTTGTGCATGCATGTGTTAGTAACAGTGGAGAAGTAGAATTTGAGCAAGCATATAGTATAATGATTTTCTTGAGTAGATTTGAGTGATACACTTGAGAGAAAAATATTAAGAGCATCCCGTGAGAAACCATTTTCTGTAATTGGCATGTGCAGCTGAAATTAGCAAGTCTTGTGATTTGAGATTAGAGAATTTCTGTCCTGATTGATTTATCTGTGGAAGACTTGTGAGCTTTGTATATTTTCTGTATGCTTTGTAATTGTTAAAAAGGATTGGTTGATCTTAGTCTTTACTTTCAATTTTAGTTTTTGCCCAGGAGTGCAAAAAGATAAGTGTGGGGGAATTTGATAACACATATTTTGTTACACTTATTTATTACTCTTGGTTGGTATTTTTATGATTTATTTGAATTAAATAAAGGTCTTTTGGGTCAAATCACAATTCTAGATTTTGATTGGGTTTAATTGATTTTCGTTATAATTTTTCAGATTTACACTACTTTCGTATTTTGACCATATCTCACTCTACAGATGTCCGATTTACTCCGTTCTTGTTGCGTTTTGCAGCTAACATATAGGGTTACAATCGCTATTTCAGCTACTGAAGCCCAATTCGGACGAAGTAGTCTTAAACGGGTTGATGGGTTGGAAGTCTCAACCAGTGATAGGTTAAACAGATTAATCGAATGAGTTATACTTGTTTTGCTATTTGTATTGACATTTTTTTTTTTTTACTTTTCAAATATAGTGGTAGAAAAATAAATGACCTATTGTAAATTGTTATATAATTAAAGTTGCTATTATATTACCAAAAAAAAATAAAAAATTGCTATCTCTCTCGCTTACGAAAACAAAAAGTTGTTATCTCTCTCAACAATATCTTATTGGTGGTTTAAAAGTATGTTTCGCAATTAAAAGCTAAGGGGAAATGGAAAAAGAGAAGATATAAACGGAGAATGAAGGATAAGAAAAAATTGTAAATGAGGGACTAAACCCTTACCCACGTGGATTGGCTAGGGTATTCTTTGGCTAATGAGAGCTTGATCCCGAAGCAATGTTACAAATTTGCAAAGGATTTATCTTTTAAAAAAACAATTAAAGTAATATATTTGTCATGAAATACAAAAAATAAATATAAAAAGCCAACTCATGGATAACTATAATTAATGTGCAAAATTAATCATATTTGTAATATCAAGAAACTATTGCACTTTAATTGAATTGAGTTTGGTCCAAAGTTTTGTATTTGAATAAATAACTTTTAGACCTAAATTTCTCATGATCATATTGTTGAAACTCCTTTGATGATGTTTTGAGGTTGTTTCTTCGTGGGTCTTCAATGAAACTAGTGAAGAATATACCTATAAGACACTCTCGAGCAAGATAATAGTTGTTCAAGCCTATTTAATTTAGAGGAAGAATATGAATACCTTGAGGTTTAAGTACCCTTATCAACTTGATAGTGTGTGAGAAACTTATATATATATATATATATATATATATTGAAAGTTTATGCGATTGATTCCAACAAATGAGTGTTGGGTCTTTGGCAGCAAAATCATTTTATTGGTTGTTGGTGGAGGTGGCGAAAATGAAGTGTTATTGTTTAGAGGTATTAAAGCAATGTGGCGTAATAATAATTGACTAAGGTACTTTAGGTGGAATTTCCCGCATGAGGAAGAATTTGAATTATTTGTAGATTGAGCTTAATAATTTGGTTCACAACAATAACATAAAGGAATTATTATAAATTTGATTAAAATATGCATTGTTATTAAAATCTCGATTTATCACTGATTTTACTAATATTCCAAATGCTTTTAAATTTTTAGGATTTTTTACGATTTTTTTACATTACGATTTTACGTTTTGCGATTTTTTACAGGGAAATATGTCTTTTCCTATGTCTTAAACTTGTCTTAAACTTGAATAGGGGTAAATAAGTAAATTGAATTGTTATTATTCTAAAGCTCCTAATTTAGATAATTCAGATAAATACTGAAGAGAGAAATTTTGACAGATAATAAAAAAGTTCTAATTCATTTCTCCTATTTTTATAAGACACGCACATAAGAGAAATATTAATGGTAAGTATTTTCCTTCCCTATTATCTTTTCCTAAATCTCATATCCAAATAGATAATAATAGAAAGGGAGAAAACTTTTACAGATCGAAACCATCCACTCAACACTATTTTCCTAAAACCTAAGAGATAGGGGTAATTTAATAGTTATTATGCCTTATTTCAATGTTTTGTGATTATGATTATTAGAGTGTGTTAGTTTTTTTTTTTTTTTTTTTTAGATACAGTGTGTTAGTTTGAGAATGGGTTTTTGAGAGTTTCTAACATGTATTAAAAAAATCTAAAATAACATTTGGAATACTTTTGAAAAGGATAACTTCTCTTCATATATCATTGTTAACTAAATCACATAAAAAATTAATACATAAAAATATGAACTTGTGTAATTTAGTTCATATGAACCAAATAGAAACTTACATGTAAATTTGAGCGTATCCGTCAATTTCACTTTTTTTAGTAGATAAAGAGGGCTAAGCCCAAGAAAATAGAGAAAGACCAAGACTTGTTTGGCATGTCTTATTTTTAGCTTATCTTATCTTTAGTGCTATATTATATCGATACTTCAAAAGATTGATGTGTCATATGTAATATTTTCCGACACTTTGACACGCTCCGACATCTATAATATTTAAAATTTCATTATATATCATTAAAGAATTAATCTATATTTAACTAAATTGATATAATAAAAATTAAAAACAGATACCGAATAAATCTCATTGGAATGTACAAGAGATTTTCAATTTAAAAATATAACAGTAAATATTTACATCTTATGTTTCTTTGTAAAATTGATAGGTATTATAAGTTTAATTTTATTTTTTTGATTAAATTATTAAATATTAAATATAATATACACTATATAAATTAAAAATATTATTTAATATCAAAATATGGTCTAACATGTCAAAATTTAATATTTTTTAAAATTAATATATTGGAGTGTGGTGTCACCGTGTTAGTTTTCTATAAGATGGACTCAGGGTGCTTCCGAACCATGCCATCGGCATTTATTTTGACCCATCCCGATTCCTGCAGAGTTGGCTGTAAATTGAAGCATTGGGAATATATAATATTCTAAAATTGAACTTTATGCCTTTTTTACCTAAAAAATAATCGAAACGAATAAGTAAAACTTATAACTATAGTATATAGACTTAATTTTCAATTTCCATATTGTCAAGTGTGAGTAACATCTCAGAAATTCTCATTCTAATCTTAAAAAACAAAGCATCACAAGAAATTAGCCCTACTCCTTGTTCCAAACAAGTAGTAGTAAAAGAACCCGAGTACACATGCATTAAAGACAACACACACAAAGTAATAGAATATCTATGGGTACCTCTTGAGGAAAGCCAATCAGCCCAATTACAGGACTCATGGCCCATCACCAACTCAGACAACAATGTTGCTAATGAAAGAGTTTATGGCTTTAGCCTACCCATACCAAATAGACCCCTATTCATAGTTCTCGTGTTATTGGAAAAAGAACATTTGGTACACCTTTTGACAAATACAGTCGAAGCTTATTCGTATTTATTAGACAGGTAGCTAAAAAAACAAAGAACAACCAGCCCCGGTTAAGACAGAAAAAAAAATGATGAGGACAAGGTATGTTTTCAGGGCTACAACGCATTGTAACAGAGTGAGTTTGATTTTTATAGGATCCCTGCAATTCTTTTCCCTTCCTCCTAACCTTATCCCCTTCCCTTGACCCCCTTTAAAAAATAAAACAATTTTTTTATAGCAATCTAAGAATAAAATTTTTTTTTCTTAGAAATTGGATTTTGTTACTTGAGCGTTGGAATGCTAAGGTTCCATGACCATTTATTAGATTAAATTGCTAAGGTTCCACTCCAATATTGATACGCTTCCCTCAAGTGAGTATTTCAGGACTCAAGTATTCAACTCGTCTCCTAGTTAATCATCAGGCTAGCTCGATACCAACTCAACTTTGATATCACTATCAGGAGAGTCCCCACATCTCAACCTAAAATCTTAAGACATTGGGTTCATGGGTCCTCTTACTTATATACTCTTCACCTAATCTATTACCAACCAATATGAGACTTATCATATCTCAAAAAAAAAAAAATCCTCTGGAGATGTACTTTTTGACCCAAAGGAAAACAACTGACGTGAATCGGCAAGTGTACCGAATCGCGCAAGTAATACAATGATAAGTCAAAGTTCGTATCCACAGAGAGTGTGTCTAAATCAATTAAAATCTTCTTTTTAAGATTAAATCTTCCAAGAAGTTTTTGACACGAATGTCAGGATTGTGTGGTAATTTGATTTGTAAAATAAAAAGACTTGTTTTTGTTCTTTTTGAAAAATAAAGAAATAATATAAGGGTTTGAATATTTGAGAAAAACGCTGCAGTTAGAGAACACTCACCAATGATCCCCATCTTTTACTCTGGATTAAGTTAAATAATAATATATAAATCGTGAAATTAGATAATTATCAGATAAAGGTATCAATAGTTAATTCTCAATCCCTTGAGGAATTAACCCTTTAATCTCATATAGAACCCTAATTCCTTGAGGTGCCCTATATGAGATCAAGCATAAAGATCGATAATTAAAACATCTACAATATGAATCATGTCTATGTCTAGATCATGTTCATACCGTCGTTCTATCCCCTTTCTGGATTAAAGACCTCAGATCCCTCTTGTTGGCCCTAATCCTCAGATTTATTATTACTTACTAGATTGATCGGATCTAATAATAACAATAACAATACGATCAGAATAGAACGAAATTCAAAGGATAAATATATCAATAAAAACTCAATCCATTGTATCAGGGGTTCACAAGGGTTCGTGATCCTAACTACAGCAAAGAGGTTCTAGCCAACCATTATCATGGCTAGAATCCAATATTCAAATGAAAACATAAACTACAAGAACTACAGAAAGGTAGAAAAAGAGATCCCTCCAGAGCTTCCGCCTCCGAATGACCTCAGTTGTTCAGAATATGAAAAGTGCCTTCTAGGGTTGCCTTCTGCCCTTTTTATAACCTGAGAATCCTCCTTTTCTCGCAACTGACAGCTGTCCATCTCAATCCTACGCTTGGAGCGCAGGATCCACGCTCCAAGCGTGGAGATTCTGCCTCTTTTTGTCTTCTCCACGCTTCAAGCGTGGAGTTCCACGCTTGAAGCGTAGACTCACTGTCTTGAAGTCTTTTCCCACGCTTTAAGCGTGGGTTCCTACGCTTGGAGCGTGGAGCTTCTGTCTGATTTTTCTTCCAGCTCCTTTATTTGTCATTTTTCTCCTGTAAACATGAAGAATCTGAGTGAGAGAGTGTCTGACAATTTTTATTCAATAATTTCACCATATATACACTTTTATACACAGTTTTAGATCTGATTTCCTGCTTTTTTTTATCTATAAAAGTATATATGCTGGGAGCATATCAACATCCACCACTAGCATCTTTGTACATTGCATTGTTCTTCTCACATTATTTTTCTATAAAATTTCTAAAAATATTAAATACATTATGTCTTATTAAAATTTATGAAACTTTTTTAAAATACTTTTATTTATATGAAAAGAGTTTAAAATATTTTTATTTATTTCTCTTTTCATATAATATTATCGTGTGGAAACTTTATATGAACTAAGGGGGCGTTTAGTAGAAGAGAATTTTTTTTATCCGAGAAATAATTTTTACCGAAATGTGATAAGAATTTTTTTTTTGCTGGAATGTTACTAAAAAGTGTTTGGTAGAACAATTTTTTCCTGGAATCTTTTGGTTAAATTACGGAACATGTTTTTGGTTGATTATGAAATATTAGTGGGAATATGGGGTTATTTTACGAAAATAACCCTAACTTTACTCTCTTTTTTGTTTCAAATATTATATTTTTTAATAGTCACTCTTCACCCCTCTCATCTCTACCACTTTCAATTCCAGACTCAGCACCACCCTAACACTAACTAACCTCGAATACAAATTAAAGTTTCAACCTTTTTTCCTTTCACGGCTGCAATCTCCCCTCTTTGATCTCACTCAGAGAGGAGAGACTAAGTTATACAGAGAAATGTTGAAAAATTTCCCTTTTCAAGTTTATCACTTTCATTCAAATCCGCAAGGTATTTGAGCTCGGCCATGAAATTCAAGTTCTGACTGAGTGTTTCTAAAATTTTTATTATAACTTGTGGGTCGTTGGCAAAAACAGAAAAAACATCTTTTTTCTCTATTATTTATTGAGTTTGGGGACTCTGGCTTTGTGTATTGTGAAGATTCTGAATTTACGCTTGAAAGTAGAAGTTCATTTGCTTAACCCGCTGCACATAGGGAGCCCTTGTTTTCAGACATATCGTGCAAAGAGTAAGGTTACTTTCGTCAATATTTTCACACTTCTCCGAGTACCAAAAAATCCCAATTAATTCATGGAATTATTGATCTCTTCTCCGTACAGAACTTAGCACACAAAAAGCGTTGCCGGGAACTACATTCGCTCTGGAAACTTTTTCAATTTTGGATACCAAACATGGGGTTTTTACTTCTCCAAACATGGTTTCCGAGGGAAGCTAGAATTTTCCGGCTACCAAACATGCTCTAATTTCTTTCTCACATAGTTGTAAATTTTTTTTTCCCACCTTCTCATATGTAAATCTATTAAGCGGACGTTTGGTAGAGAAGATATTTTTTTTAACGGGAATTTTTTTTTTCCGGGAATATGGTGAGGATTTTTTCTCCTAGGTAAATTATGAAAAAGTGTTTGGTAGGTCCAATTTTTTTCCGGGAATGTTGGGTTAATTATAAGGGCTTTGCATTTCTCATTTAACACGAGGTTAGAAAACTTCCTACACATGCATAATTCAAATGGGTCCCACCATAAACAAAAATGAAAAAAGAAAAATAATATTACATGCAAAATGATCTCTCACTAACCTGAGAAAACAATTCTCCTATTAAAGGAGAAAGTGTTTTCCCTAATTATAATGATGTTATGAAAAATAAAAATACCTTGTATTAGATGATATTTTCGTTTGGGATTTGTAGTTAAAACTGAAATGATGGGAAAAAAAGTTTCCCAAGAATATTTTCAATTTCCTCATACCAAGCATTGGAATTTTTTTTGTCCCACCCTACTTTCCAGAATTTCTAAAACAATCTCCATACCAAATAGCCCCTTAGTATATTCAAAATAATATTCTCAATTGTTGAGATATAATTTAAATTTAATGATAATATTTAAAATTAAGCAAGTGATATATGTACCAAAAAAATCAATTTAATAATACCTATTCATCTCATTTAATGTGTTATATTTTTAGTAAAAAGGTATACTCCCATAGTTTATAAGGATTTTTTCTTTTACTCAAGTAATGACATTTTTCTTTGAGCAATTAATGTGATACAATTATTAGCATTGCTAATTTCCTGGAAAAAAAGAAAGAAGCAATGTTAATGTTGAGGAATTTAGGTAGGTGTGAGGGAGTGAATACTAATATTTGTTAAGACTGGACTAAGTAACTTTTATATAAGTGGAATGATCTATACATTTAATGTCTTAAAGTTTTGGGTTTGATTGTAGTATTTCGAGCCCACTTAATATTACTGCTCACTTGATCCATAAGTAACGATTTATCTTTATCATGAGCTCCTCGTGCATGACCCAACAGCTAATTATACAAAAATAGTAGTGCAATGAAAAGAAAATAAACAGTTACATATGGATAAAGAGATAAAGCAAGTAAACACAATATAATGTGAAACTTTTTTGTTTTTCATATTCAATAGCTAAAAAGTGAATGTGATATATGTATGGTTGAGAGTTAAATCTAGAATCATTTAAAGTAAATTTTGAATAACGTTAGTTCTGATCTAAGGATATTATCTCACGCTCTCAAATTTCTTTGAGTTTAAAACAAATTAAACTCAATTATACAATTTTATATTACATGTTATTTAAATGTTGTTAACATAAGATATTATTAGAATTGGGTGGGAATACAGGAAAAAGCATATGACTTATCTCATCAATTTATCACAAGATTGTGTCTCACACACACACATATATATATATATATGGGAAATGTTATACTTACTACCTAAATTTCTTACTACTTGTTACTATTAAATCTTAACCGTTGATTTCCGTCAATTTTAACAGTTGTAATTTATGGGATCATATTTATTAATTAATTATTAATTTGCAATAAATTATAACCATTAGATTGACGGAAATCAACGGTTAAGATTTGGTAGTAACAAGTAGTAAGAAAATTAGGTAGTAAGTATAACCTCTCCCTATATATATTTTGGTAAAAATATTGTGTCATATTTAATTCATGAATATTCTAAAATTGAAGTCTGGTTATAATTATCATCACTAAAAAGTGATTGAGGTATAACCAAAGCACTAAAAAAAAAACCCTTGGATTTTCATGGTACAAGTTTGAGTTCTTTTGTATATTTCATCAATATAATGTATGTGTTTCACATACTTCTAGTTTAGAATATTACGAGGGATTAATTATATGCACTTTTATCTGTCCCAAAAAGGAGACAAATCCATGACTGACATGAAGAATGTCTGAGTCAATTAAAAGATATATATACAGATTTTGGCTCCCACTTCATGTTATATGTCTCTTCACTTGTTAGGAAAATTTGCACGTGGGTTGATGGGTTCAATAGTGGAACGAGCTAGCTCAACTTGGGAATACACTTATACACACACAAACTCTGTCTCTCCTCCAGAGGGGGTGGAAATAGACGTAGATGGGTTTAATCACATTTTGTTTGCTTCTTATTCTCACTCCCTCTCTCCCGCTATTAAAGGATATACATATGCAGATTTTGGCTCCCACTCCATGTTACATGTCGCTTCATTTGTTAGGAAATTGCACGTGGCTTGACGGGTATAATACATAAACTCTCACATTTTGTTAGCTGCTTATCTCCCTCTATTTTTTTTAATAATAAAATTCAGCCATGCATTTCATTCTCGTGTGAATGGGAGGTTGTTTTGCTTGGTCAATTATTCGGAGTGTTGGTAAGAGGTGAAAAAAAAAATTTCCTAGCAAAATGGGGTGGGAAAATTATTTATCTATATTTGGTAGGAGGCAGGAGCCTAAGGAGGTGAAGTAAAAATATAGTTGGGAAAATTATTTTCTTTTCATTTGCTTTTCTATGTAAAATAGTTGGGGAAGATTACTTGAAGGGGTGAAATTGTTTTCCTTTAACGTGGTGAAAAAATTAACACACAACATAAGTAAAATCAACTCAACATTTTTAGAAAAAATTTGACCTACCAAACATCTTTTGGTAACTTATTTAGGAAAAAAAATTTCCATTATATTCCCAGAAATTATTTTCATCCGTAGTGCTTTTTGGTCAATCAACATATCTCATTGCACAAAGTGTATCTAAAGCAATATTGTTAAAATCGAGATCTTAAGTAAAATCGGAAGGGATTAAAAAATCGTAAAACGCAAAATCGTAATGTAAAAAAATCGTAAAAGCGTTTAGAATATTAATAAAATTGTTTTGATAAAAAAAAATCATAAAAACATAAAATCGTAGTGATAAATCGAGATTTTAAATCAAAAGTGACTCGTGCCTCGTCAATGTGGTTTATAAGCCAAATTAAATATGATGATTAAAGTTTATCAAAAAAAAAATATGATGATTAAAACAATAAAATAAAATGTGCCATCGATTTTTGCTTTCTTGCAAGGGGTATCATTTTTAAAGGATGTAAAGTTGTGTCATTTTAAGAGAGAGAAAGAGATAGATAAAGGAGGAGAGAATTGACAAAAAAATTATAAGATATGGGTCCCACATCTTTGTGAGAGTGGAAGGATATAAGTTGTGTCATTTAAAATTATAAACACTTTTCCCTTGTTGCAATAGTGGAAAGTTTGTCTTGTTTGTGATGATAATGCATGCAGCTCGTTTAATTTCTTGCTGATGAAGCATAACGTGAATGTAGGCATTATGCCGGATTCACCACACTGTATTTGACCAAATCCTGCAATTTTAAATTCCTAAATTACTTCTTCAAAAGATAAATCATAAATCTTTTTATATTAAATGATTATGTGTTGGTTTGGGAGAGAGACTTTGATGTATTATATTATTATCATCGCTTTGTCAGACTTCAACCAGAATATAAGAATTCACGCAAGTACCTTATTTAATTATATAACCTAGGATTTTTTTATAATAGGGACAAAATAAAATATCAAAATTACAAGCATTAGATTAACAAGTGAGGTTTATAAGTATTTTGAGAGAGGGGTTAATTATTAACACTAGTAGTTTATTATTATTAAAAAATTATTTTATAAATATGATAAGAAAAATTAAAATTTAAGGAAGGACGATCACCTATAATTTCCTCTCTCCTCATAGATCAACCCCCATTATTGTACTAGTTTATATTAAAAATTAATTAATATTCAATTTCAGTGTGAAAGAGTTTTACATTAATATTTACTGATATTTTAATATATTATCATTTACTATTATTTGATTATCTCTATTTTACATATACGTAATAAATAATAAATAATGATTTTAAAATATTTTTGAATATCAGTGTAAAGCTATTTGACACTGATACTGCATACTAGTTAAATTCTTATAATAAATATACATAACTAAATATATTACACATTTTACACTGTTTCTTATTTTATATCTTTAACTGTTTTTCTAAGTATTTTTATTTTGGTAAGGCTCGATGTTTACACATTTGATGGACGGCGTTATTTGGCTGCTTTTTTTTATTAAACCCAAATGATTAAACAACAAAAAGAAATATATTAACAAAATTAAAACAAAAATATATTAACAAAAGAAGAAGCAAAAAGAAATGTTTTATTCCACCAAAAAAAAAAGATGTTTTAAAATCCAAATATATGGTTATAAACATAAAGTAATTTTTATAATATTTAACTTCAGTTTAAAATCTCGTAACACAAATTATCAAAAGCATGTCTTCATTTTACTGAGTTGGTTACACGCCCTATACTTCCTTTTTTATGTTCGGATTTGCAAGTATGTAAATATCTATGGTATTACTGTTGTACCATTCATTCAGTATATTTATCCAATAAAAAATGAGAAATGACTGTCATATTTGTATAGAAAGAAGAGAAAAATATTTTTTTATCCAGTTACTACT
Organism: Gastrolobium villosum; assembly: GCA_032173675.1. NCBI lineage: Eukaryota > Viridiplantae > Streptophyta > Magnoliopsida > Fabales > Fabaceae > Gastrolobium > Gastrolobium villosum. The sequence goes on along the minus strand of JAVKPL010013847.1, from coordinate 11,484 downwards.
TGTTGAATGATAGATGTACCTACTACATATGTACAGAAGATGATCTCTCCAAGTACATGACAGGTGGATTGGAACTTCACGAGGATAGTTAACTAGTTAATATTAGTTATGAGCTTATCTACTTTTTAATCAACCACTCAAAATACCTTCACCCAAGTGAAATTGTTCTTATATGAGGCATAATTTTTTACCAATTCCAACCTCCATCGTTCGGTCAACCAATATATATTGGGAAAAATGTTTATCCTTTTAAATAACACAAGTTATATCCTTTCACTCTCACAAAGAGGTGGGACCCATGCATTTATTTTTTTTGTCAGCTCTCTCCTCCTTTCTCTCTTAAAATAACACAATTTTACATCCTTTAAAATGATACACACTTTACCCATATATGTATTATATTTATAGGAAAATGATCCATTTACAAATTACATTAAGTATGACGGGTCATACACTCTTGATTGTAAAGTATGACTGATCATACTTAGTGTAGTTAGTAAGAATTTGAACCTTTCCTATATTTATATATCCTAAAATTCTCAGCATAACAAAAATAAAATCGATCAATTCGATGGTTAGCAAATTCAAATCACTAATGGAGTCTAATCATTGAAACCATATATTATCACTAACGCGTCAAAACAGACACGGCGTCGTACAAGCGGTCCATAAAATATACTTCAAATATTATTAAGTGTGCTACATAATTGTTAAGAAGTGAACATTTTTAAATATACGAAATAGTTAGCAAAGCCCCACTTTTTCCCGGTTGCTAAGAAACACAAAAGCTATAATTGGAGTTTAGTACAATAAAAGAACATAGAAAATATTGGACCATGATAAACTTGTAAAACAGTGTAGATCAATTATAGGCACAATTATTAAGACAAATTCGACAAATAATTTTCAGCTGTTTTTTATACATCGATGTGAATATAATACAGATGAATCTGTACAGATAATGATGCAAGCCATATGACTGCTCACCAATTCAAAAGAGGCTATATTCCTTTTTCTTCAATCTTGTATGCATGATTCCAAATAACACCATCAAATTTATCATCTAGCCTAAGATTGCTCGTACCATGATCTTTCTGTGAAAGGACCACAATATGTTTTATTTGAAAGTTAGACGTGCATATCCATCACACGGTAGAACATAGCTTTCAGGGAAGAAAACAAAATTCACAATTACACGAGAATCAGAAGGTTTGTTCTTAATGATTATCATGTTGAGTTTTTATGCCGCTAAACATATAACAAAGTTGTTGAAATTTTATAATATTAATTAATTAATTTTGTATTTTAAAATTAAACTCCTTAATAGGTATTCCAATTTTAATTAATATGATTAGCTCTATGTGATTATAATGAGTTAGATTTTTGACATTTGATGCTACTGAGCCTATAGTTGACGAGCATAATAAGCATTGACATTTGATTGAATTCTATGATGGATGGATCCAATAGATATATTGTTGATTATGGTTAATTATGTTAGATTTTTTCTCTATAACCTATTTATATTAAGTCCTGGAAATTGTAATGCTCTCATTGCACAAAGGTTATTATTTTCAGAATAGGTCATAGAGAGAAAGATTCTAGCATTCAAACCAAAATTCTTCGCACAATAGATAAGTTATGCAAATTTCTCTCTCAAAGTAATTGATATGAGATGTTTTATCTATCATGCATGCTTTATTTGTATTCTGAGAAATCCTTACGAAATTATCATGTTGCTTATTTTTAGTTTGTTTTCGTTTATGCGTGTGATTGACTTGAATCATTGTTAGACCTAGCTCGAGTACTACTTGTTTGATCATCATACCCAACTTAAAACTAGGAAGGTAGTTTTAGTTCTCGAACTTAATTGGGCAATTAAATTTTGCGATTTCGTTTTATCCTTTAACATCACACAACAAAACTTCCTACATACATAATATTTTGTGGGGCCCACACTTTTTAAAACAAAAATAAATAAAAATTAAGACACGCAAAAAGAATCTCTATAACATTACACAATCACTTTTTTCCTAGAAGATAACTCTTATAAAACCCTTAAATTTTCTTACCCTCTTTGTCATTTGCTAAGCTAAAGAAATTAATAATTCAAACCTTAGATTTGTCTGCCCAACTGACTGTAGCAAATATTGTCACATAATACCAACTAAAGCAATTTTGAGATCCACCTTTTCCCCTCTTCTTGAGAATAAGATTATGAATGGCATATGCATGCCACAAGATTCATTATTCGATCTGAATCATGAAATGATAGTTCCAACTAACGCTAACTATGCTAATCTTTTTCAGAGATGGGCCTGCTTTTTTTTTTTTTTTGCCAATGAAACACAAAGCTATTTACAACTGTTGTTTGTATATAGAAGAAAGGTTGGTGTGGAGGTTGAGATCCACGCTGTGAGTAGGTTCAACATTGAATCATCCTTGCATCTTGATAACTATGTAATGCTTAATAAGTACGAGCTATACAGTATAAAATTTCCACGCGATTATGATAAGATATGATTGATTAGACCAACTTATGACGATTCTTATGCAAATAAAGGACAGGGGTCCTAACTCCTAACTATGGCCACTTCTCACTTATCTTTGACAACAATAACGTACCGAATGACCATGACCATCATAACAATATTCATCGATTAAACCGGACACACTCTTTTATTGTAGAAGTGATACAAATTTATAAGTATATTACACACACGTTTGATTAAGGGATAGAGACCAAAGTGTCATGTTTGGACAAAAAAATTAACAGACTGCCACGCCAACGGTAAATTTTGTCAAAATGCCACACGACATAATTCGCTACACAGTGTAGCGAATTATGTATGCAAGTAATTCGCTACACAGTGTAGCGAAATATGCCACGTCAGGACGCACATAACCAAAAATGCCACATATCAATTTCTCAAGATTTGACATGTGGCATTTTGGTTCTGACGTGGCATATTTCGCTACACTGTGTAGCGAATTATTTGCATGCATAATTCGCTACATTATGTAGCGAATTATGCCGCGTGGCATTTTGACAAAATTTACTGTTGGCGTGGCAATCTGATAATTTTTTTGTCCAAACGTGATAAAATGGTCACTGTCCCTTTGATTAATGATATTGAAACTAAGATCGTTACCCCAATTAGATTTTAATTAACCAAGAAGCTATATCCCAATGTCATAAACGATCCATACTATTCAATATTGATAGCAGTTTGCATTTGGTATCAAGAAATAGACTGACTTCGTGCGGTTTTTATGAACAACTTTTGCTTTAAAAATGGAATAAATTTTCTTTTTCCTTTTGTTAATATACAACGGAACAATTTAAACATGAGAGAATTTAAAAACTTTTGACATAGGGGTTCAGCGGTTTCATCATAATACTTATAACGTACGCTACATATTTGAATAGTGAATTTTTAAACTGGTAATTAATCTGTTTTATAACATGTGGAGTAAGTTTATTTTTTTTTGAATATATGGATTGTGAGCATAGTAGCTTTTGAATGACATTGTGCTGGCAACTTCATCTACACTCTGAGACCTTAATAACAACAATGAACGTCATTACTCATCCCCAATGATTAATTATTCCCTGCAAGACATAATTGATATCTTCATTGCAAGACCAGGCCCTCAATCGTCTCATATTAATTTCCTCTGCTCTGCTGCAATGCAAAATCCTGATTTATAACAGTGCTGCCATTACGACGCTCACGTTTTTCGCAAATATACATGGCTTATATTATTCTCATATTATTTGAGATAATATCATATCCTATACATCCAATAATTTTCGTGTTTTTCTTTTTTCTTTTTAATAAATAATAGGGCTCACTAATTATATTTATAACATGAGATAATATATCTCCTATTACATAAAAGTAATATAACCCAATATACATTTTATAATTTTATTTGTGTGCGGTGTTAGGTCGCTATACCACTCTCTGAGCATTTAAGAAGCATCGGTACACGTGGATGGATTTAAAAAGGCCGTTTTGCATGGTTGAGTTTAAATCATATGCCTTGAACCTTACATCACCTACAATACACATTTTAATTATGACAAGTTTTTTTTTTTTTTTTTTTGGTTACATTAAGTGAGTTTAACTGCACAAGTCAAATTTGATATATTGTTAAAATTCACATTTCAATAAAAATATCAAATAATTATAAACAGATCAAAATTTAACTTGAATTCCAGGCCTAATTAGCTAAATCAAATTTATTTTGTCATGATAGAGAATCAGTCTAACCGTTTAGACACCCTCCTCTTTTATATAGCGTATGAGAAATTTTATCAGAGTCTTAATTCATACCATTATTATTAGCGGAAATTTATATTTATGACCTATTTCCGTCAATCAATGGTTGTCATTTATTATGAATTAATAATTAATTAATAAATTTGATTTTTGAAAATCTTAACCGTTGATTGAATCAATAATTAAGATATGATTGTAAGAAGTTATAAACAAAACTAGATTGTAAGTATAACTTTACCTTTATTATCAAGTGACATATGCTTCACCCTTTGAAGATACATGCATGATTCAATGGTATACTTAGTGGCAGAGCCACTTGGTTCTTAGATGCTGTTTTTTAAAATATATATTTTCTTTAAAAATTATGATATAGCCTTAATATTAGTTAGATTTTGAAAATAATACAGTATTAATACTAACTAAATTTAATTAATTGAATCTTTTGGCACCAATTGGATCTTGTCCTAACTCCGCCACCGGGTATACTAAATAGTTTAACTTGAAAGTAAGTTTAACTTAAGTAAGGGTTTATGTAATTTATATTTCTTAAAAATAATTATTAAGAAGGAAACTTTTAATATCACGAACAATTTTTTAGAATTTCTTGCATCTAAAAAATGTAAAGATATCCAGTAAAAAAATCAGATAGTTTACTGACATGGTAAATGAATCAAAATTAGATTTTTCGAATTTAACATTAAGAAATAAAACTGCATTTTTTTTGCAAAACCTAAGCTTCGCAGCCATCTCAGATTTCTTTATCTGATATAAATGGGGTCCAATCATATATTACCAGGGATTTTATTATTAATTTTAATATCATCGCTTAACCAACAAATTAGGACGAGATTAGGACTTCCCAGTTATGTCTCATTCTCTTATTTGGGAATTCAGAACACAGCACCATGAAAACGAACCCAACCAAAACTTGAGTAGAGTGAAAAAAAAGGAGAAATTTTTTTTAAAAAAAATTATAAACCTCCCCAAAAGTCCAAAACAAAACTAAACGACAGTGTTATTTAGCCGCTCAAATAATCAGAAAACGACACGCCGTGTCGGTCTTCACCTTCACTCTCCAACTGCACATAAAACCGCTCCCTTCATTTCACTCCCTCACAAACCTAAACGAACTAGTCACCGGCGCTCCGGCGATGTTGCCGGAAATACCATCAGCTCCACTACCGAGACCCTAACTACTCCGACACTGCAACCGGCAGCATTATAATCATAATGGCTTCACCGCAGATCATAAAGCAGAGGGTCTTCACGTGCCTAACCAAACTCTCCGATCGCGACACGCAATCCCTCGCCGCCACCGAACTCGAGTCCATTGCTCGAAACCTTGACGCAACCACCGTTCCGGTGTTCCTCTCCTGCATAAACTCCACCGATGCCTCCGATAAATCTCCGGTTCGCAAGCAATGCGTGCAACTCCTAGGTTTACTCTCCGAGACGCACGGAAATTCTCTTTCTCCTCACCTTCCCAAAATCCTCGCCGGCATCGTTCGCCGCATCCGCGACCCGGATTCGTCGGTCCGATCCGCGTGCGCGAATTCGGTTTTGGCATTGTCGAGCCACGTCACCAAGCAACCGTTTTCGTCGTTCCTGAAGCCGTTGACGGAGGCTCTGTTCACGGAGCAAGACCAGAACGCGCAGATTGGAGCGGCGCTTTGTCTGGCTTCGGCCATTGATGGAGCTCCGGATCCGGACCCTGCCAGGCTGGCGAAGCTGTTGCCGAAGTTCGAGAAGCTTCTGAAACGCGAGGGGTTTAGAGCAAAGCCAGCTCTCTTGACGGTCATCGGAAGCGCCGTCGAGGCCGGCGGCGCGTCCAGTCACGCGACCTTGAGGAATTTGGTTCCTTGCTTGGTGGAATCGTTGAGCAGCGTCGATTGGGCGACGAGGAAGGCTGCTGCGGAGGCACTGGTGGTGTTGGCGAACGTGGAGAGGGATTTCTTATCGGAATTCAAGGCTGAGTGTTTGAAAGTTTTCGAGAATCGACGATTTGATAAGGTTTCTTGCTTCTTAAAATATTTGTTTTTTTTTTTTTTTCCACCCTCAGTTGCTGGTGTTTATTTATGGTAATTTGAAAGTGAATTGAGAGTTTGTGTTATTTTGTTTAGGTAAAGGTAGTTCGGGAAGTTATGAATCAGATGCTGGAAGCGTGGAAGCAGATTCCTGATGTTTCTGATGAATTTTCGCCACCTCCTCAATCGCATTCTTCTTCGAAAGGTATTTCTCTTTGGTTATCTTGGGTTTGATTGATTTTGCCGTTGAGAATATGAGATGAATAAGTGTCAGATCTCTTTACACAAATAGTATCACGGATTATGTTTTGTGGTAAGAAAAGAAAATGCAGGTGATGGTGAATCTGGGTTGTTTGATCTTAAATATATTTAGAATTTTTGTTAACTAGGATTCGGCGATTACTTTGCCAGTGTCTCTGTCTGGTTGTATGATTAATCTGTTGCGTTGTCTTTGATTGTTTTTCATACCACTTTGTGGTTTTGTGCTTTTGGCTCAGAGAACGCAAGTGATGGGCCCTATCCCCAAGTCTCTCAAAATTCATGTAGTCCTGGTTCAGTAATGGGAAATTTGCGGAAGAAATCCACCCCTGTTAGTAGATTCAGTGATAGTTCTTCTGCTAGCAATGCTAAGAATGTGAGTGCTCTAAGTAGTAACAAGAGAACGAGTTCGGCGCGAAAATTAAACCATAAGAATTGGGATGTCCCAATTGCCCAGTGTAATGCTCCCTCTGCGGACAGGGCTGATCAGGGTGATGTTCAGGAGAGGGATGGAACTGTTCTGGAAATAAGCAAAATGAATAAAAGCAGATTTGTTAAGCCAGAAATGAAACGGGTATTGTTAAATAAAAATCCTGTCGACGATAAAATACAGAAGTATGGCGGGTCCAAAGCTGGATCTCGTGTGGTTCCATATCATGAAGATAGTGAAGACTCAGTTCCTGTCCCTAATGTCACTAAAGATCTTAGGAATGAGAAAGAGAGTGAAGATTTATCTTCGATCCGCCACCAGTTACATCAAATTGAGAAGCAGCAGTCAAGTATACTTGATCTTCTGCAGGTTTGTTCCTAATGCTTAACACCAAGTTCCCTCAATCAATTTCTTTTATTTGTGCTGCTTAAATTTCTGGTAGGGAGGCTGGTTAATTCTTTCATTGTGTTTTAACTTCTTCTTTTTCTATCTTTTACATAAGCACATGTAGCATTTATGCCAATCCTTTAATGACGAACATATCCAACATGCTCCCCCATATTCTTACAGAAATTCATTGGAAACTCACAAAATGGAATGCATTCTTTAGAGACCCGTGTACATGGCCTTGAGTTGGCATTGGATGAGATATCAAATGATTTGGCTTTATCAAGTGGAAGGATGATGAATTCTGATCCTCTTGAAAATACATGTTGCTTGCTACCTGGAGCTGAATTTTTGAGCTCCAGATTCTGGAGGAAAACCCAGGGCCGGTATTCATCCTCGAGGTTCTCTAGGCCTGGTGGCACCCCATCACTTGCTGCCATGCACTACAAAGCTGGCAGGAATGCTGAAACTGAATTGACAAACAACAGATTCAGACTCGATGGAGGTTTTATTACTAATCCGCTGGCAGAGGTTCATACTAATTCGAGGGATTTGGCTAGATCAGAGCCAGTTTAAAAAGCAGGTTTGCTTTCCAATTGCATCTAGACAAAGCATTCAGTCTTGGGCACCATCGCCCATCGGCATGCGATTTTGCTATTAATGATACCAATTGGTTCAAACGTTTTGCCCTTTTTTTCTATTCCTGTATTTCTTACTTGCAGATGTGCTGGACATTCCAGATTCCAAGTTTGATCATGTGATTCCCAATCAGCTTTGGAAGTGTAACTATGATTTAATCAGAATCTGTGCTGCTCGAAAATACCCCATGTAGTCTTGTTACTTGTGAAGAGGGCGAGAAGCTGGCTAGACCATACATTCTACAACCTAGTACAGAATTTAATTTGCATATTCATGATAAATCTTTGGACAAGAACAGCAGATTGGAGTGAGTTCACGGCTAAATACCACACTATTTTAAAAGAGGGTGCATTTTTATATGAGAGAAAAGTGTCAGGCTCCTTTCTTTTTTGTTTTAACTTTTATGATCAAGTATTCGTTGTACATTGCATTCCATTTATATTATTAAAGTGGTCACTGGCGTTCGCTCCTGGCATTTCATCGCATTGGATAAAATTGCTTCTATTCTATTATTCTACCTATCCCCTCTCCCCGTGCCTTTTCTTTAGATTCTTTTTCAGCGTGAGGGTTGGCTTATAAAATAGTTTAAAGTAAACGGGTCCAATAATATTTTCATGCGCAAGGTGATCTCCAACACTTTCTAGGTTGTCGACCTGTCGGTAGGATGGTTGGACTTATAAGTATTTTGTGTATCAATTTCAGATGAAATATAAAACAATAAATTAAAAACGAAATTATTTTTTAAAAAGTGTTGAAATTACAAAAAATATGTATACTTAATTCAAAGAAATTTAAATTTGAAATTTAAGAAGAGAAGTTAAGAATGAAACTTGTTATTAGTACACTTAAAAATTAAAACAATTGCTAATAGAGTTAATTTTTATTTATGCGATAGGTTTGATTTTCTCCTTATAACATCTTACAATCATTTTCTTTGTTATTTTTGAATAAAAATCAAATCACTTGATGACATCTTGTAACTGTTGATTGATTTTGATTCAAGAAACAAGAATGGATATAAGAAAAAAAATTAGTTATAAGTATAATATCCTTTTTTACTTAATATATAAAATTAGAAGAATGTTATATTTATAACATTTTACAACTATTTTTTGTTATTGTTGAATCAAAATCAACTTAGCTTTCAGTGGATGCCATTTTATAGTCCGTTGATTTGATTTTAATCAAATATCATGAAAATAGTTATAATATTAAAGTAATTATGTTACATTACCTTAAGTTATTCAAGATGAGAGTAGAATTTAAACTTCACCAAAAATGACATCTCCCTTAATTTATTTTATTTTAATCTTTGGCAAACTATTGACTTGATACATTAAGTATATTTTTTTAAAAAATATTTATTATTGACTGTTAAATATTTTTATTCATAATATAAGATAAAAAGATTAAAAAGATAAATAATTTTATAAATTTTATAAAATCAAAGTAGCTTTTTAACATAAAATGAATTAAAAAAGTATTATGAAGAAGATATAATCATGTATGCATTTTGCTACTATGAATAAGATATGGGTTTTATTAATCTCCATCAATAGGAGATAAGATATCTCATACTACGCTCACAATCATGTCATGGGACCCACATAGTTATAAAATAAAAAAATATAAGAAATCAAAGCTCAAAAATAGGTCTCTATAGGAAAATAAATCTATAGGAAAATAAATCTATCTCCTATAGCTGGAGACTAGTTTTTCCGATAAGATATATTACATATAATTATTGGGAATAATATCTGTCATTTTAAAGGATATAAGCTTATATCCTTTTAGATCTTAACAGTTGATTTCCGTCAATCGACGATTATAACTTATTGAATCAAAATTATTAATTAATTAATAATAAATTTAGCTCATTAAATTTGACCCAATAGATTATAAGCGTTGATGGACGGAAATCAACGGTTAGGATTTAAAATAATTTTAAATTTATATCCTTTAAAATAATATAAATTTATAATCTATTGGGTCAAACATAATGGACCAAATTTATTATTAATTAATTAATAATTTTGATTCAATAAATTATAACCTTTGTTGGACAGAAATCAACGATTATGATCTAAAATGATATAAGATTATATCCTTTAAAATGACAAATGTTATTCCCATAATTATTATTAAAATTTTACTTTTTCTCTTCTGGTTAAATTAGGTCGCAATCATTCTGAAGGGTATCATTATCACATTGCGAAAAGACAAGCAATTAGTTAGGGAATATTGTTACTCTTATTGCTTACGACAAATTGTTTTATGCAATACATAAACAAAAAAAAAAAAATAGGTGAAATCTATTAAGAAAAAGAGAGGGAAATAAAATACGTGAGTCCCATTCATTTTATTTTATTTTTGGTTGTATGAGACAAAATTAAGACTCTAGGCAATTTGATTTTAGAACAAAATCAACCCTAAACTTAATATGATTTTAGAACTTCTGATAAAAGAATTCAATCAAAATTAAGAACTCAAGTGATGCATATTATTTTTCATAATGGTCCAATGTGTTAAGAACAAATTCCTGTAGTCTTAGTTGCTCCTTAATTTGTGTTTGTTGTTGGATTTTTCTCCCTCTTTGCTTAGTTACTGAAGATTAAATCCCACCTTATCTTTAGTTAACTATAAAAGATAGGTAAAAATTTAGTCCATCATATCCCACTAGTTTGATAACTTAAGCAACTATCCACTAGAGGTGCACATCCATAACTACCTCAGGGATGAACGGAAGTTATTTGAGGAATGTGTGTTATGGTTTAGTTCTCTGAACTTGCTTTCGTATTCAGTTGCACGTACACCATCTAAATGACGAAAGTAAGAACTTAAAAGCACCAAAAAACCAAAGCTTGGAGCAATCAAAAGAACAATCAAAGACATAACAATGATGAGAGATATATTTATGATCCCTTTATTTTTTGGCGTTGATCTAAGTGCTTCTTTCATTAAAAAGTCTCAGAAGTGAACTCAATAATCTTATGCCCTATCTTAATGTTGATTTTTGTCCATAATTTTATTGAATTATATCAATTAATTAATTATTAATTTCAAATAAATAACAACTCTTAGATAGACAAAAATTAATAGCTCAAATGGGGAATAAGTCTTACATTAGAGTCAAAGATCTCTCATGTATAAATGTTTGAATTTCAGAGTTTTTGAGGAACCTCCTGACACTGGGTCTACGTAAATTTAAAAGTTTTATTCCCTTCCATCAAATGATGTAGCTCAGTTGATGCAGGAGAACTGAGTAAGTGAGAGTGAGAACATGTGTTCAATCTTCCTCAGTTCCATCTTTCGGAGGGATTTAAAATTTTAATTTCTAGTTTGCCCGAACTAAATCAACCACAAATCAAAAACCGATTGAAATATCTTAAAAAAAAGTTTATTTGGGTGGTTGACCAATAGCAAGACCAAATTAACTAAGGTAGACTAACATAACATAACA
>JAVKPL010013846.1:0-118797 GCA_032173675.1 Gastrolobium villosum | reverse complement strand
CTTCTGGCTCTTTGGCTTTTTCATCGGCCTCCACATTTGTGATTGGCTTTGGTTGAGTGACCTCCTTAGGCTTTGTTGGAGGAGTCAACACCTTACCACTTCTAGTTGTTATTGCCAAACAATCATCCTTCGGATTGGTGACTGTATTACTAGGAAATGTACCTGGAGTTCTTTCAGCCACCTGCTTCGCAATCTGGCCAATTTGGTTCTCCAAATTTTTGATAGAAGCTTGTGTATTCCTAGTGTTTGCTCGAGTCTCCTCCATAAAAGCATTTGAATGTTGGGCTATTTGTCCCACTAGCTTTTCTAAATCAGAAGGTTCCTTTGGTTGAACTGGTGGTGGTTGCAAATAATTATTTGATTTGAAATCAAGACCAGTACCTTGCACCTTCCGCTGGAAGTTATTGTTTCCTGGATGAAAATTCTGATTTCTTGAAATATTATGTGGTTGGGGTCGCTGGTCATACCACACACCATTTACGTGCACCTGTTGAGGAGGATCATCAGATAATAATGTTGGACATTCATTAGACTCATGATCATCCTTGCAATATTCACAAACAACTGCAGCAGCTTGAGCTTGTACATTAGAAAACTGCATCTTATCTACCCTTGAGGTTAGATTTGCTAATTGTTGTGATAGCAATTTATTCTCAGCCAAGACTGCATCATTATTATCTAGGTGCAAAATTCCCTTCTTAGGCTTGGCTGTCAAACCTTCATTTTCGTTGGCAGCCATTCTTTCAATTAACTCAAGAGTCTCATTTGCTCTCAAGGATTTGATGCTGCCACCTGCTGCACCATTCAATACCATCCGCACTTCAGGTTTACACCCATTGAAAAAAATTCTGACTTGATCACCATTAGTCATGGGGTAATGAGGACATCTCCTCATCAGATCCTTGAAGCGGTTCCATGCTGCACATATAGTTTCACCCTCAGCCTGAGTGAAATTGGTGATATCATTCACCATCTGGTTAAACCTCTCCATGGAAAAGAACTCAGCAAAGAATTTATTTGAAAGAATCTCCCATGATGGAATACTTCTTGCTGGTTGCCTTTCCAACCAATTCAAAGCCTTCCCTTTAAGAGCAAAGGGAAACAGTCTCAGCCTGACTGCATCATTGGACACCTGGGGGTGCTTGGTTGAGTCACAGATCATCAGAAATCTGTCAATGAACCTGTGAGGGTCCTCATCTGCCTCTCCGCCAAACTGAGCTCGCTCTACCAATTGAATATTGGCAGATTTGAGCTCCCAATTGTTGCCCGTTTCTGGATGAATAATGCTTGAATTCGGTCTGTTGAATGCTGGTGTGAGGATTGTATCCATGAGTGGATTGTCCACTTCATTATTGTGCCCAGCCATTGTTTTTGCTTCTTCGAACAGAATTCCCAACTCGTTGAATGCAAGCTTTTTCCGAGCAAGTTTTCTGTTCCTCTTTTCTGCTCTAGTGATCTCCAAATTAAGTGGAAATTCTGGGAGAGTACCTCGCATACAACTTCAGAAAAGAGATTAGTAGCACTGTTCAAATAAAATTAAAATAAATAAAAAAAATAAAAATATTCACAAATATTCACAAATCCAATCCTAAAGATCAAGATTATATGATATCAGAAACGCTAATCCCCGGCAACGGCGCCAAAAACTTGATGCTCTCCGGCAAGTATACCGATCGCACAAGTAATAAAGTGATAAGAAAAGTTCGTCTCCACAGGGATTGGGATCTAATATCAATTAAACTTTTTCTCAAAGAATGGAAAAGTTCAAATAGGGTTTTTGACAAATATTGTCAATTTGATGGAAATTGAATTTTGAAGATAAAAGACTTGTTTTTGTGTTTTTAGATTGAAAAATAAAACAATAAAATTGAAAATTGATTTGTAAAGAAGATGAGAAAAACATTGTAGCCAGGGTTCATTCACCAAATGATCCCCGCTTTTTACTCCGGATTGATTTACACTAATTATTTATATAATCACTCAGATAAATTATCCTCTAAAAAAGAGTTAATAGTTAACCCTCAATTCCTTGCAAGGTTAACCCTTTAATCCCATGAGAAACCCCAATTCCTTGCAATGTTTCTCAAGGGATCAAGCAATGGGCGTGATAATTTAAGCATCTGCAATCGTATACACGTCTATTCCTAGCACGCATACAGATTGTTATCTTACCCCCTTTCGAGATCAAAACCCCAATATTCCTATCTAGGGTTTTGATCCTCAGAATATCCCCAACTATTAGATCGATCAATTCTAACAAAGGGAATATCAAATTCGCACAGAGTAATGATAAAGATAATTATATAAATCAAAAAACATACACCAATCCTTCATATCAAGGGTTCACATATGGATCGTGACCCTGACTACAATAAAAATGATCTAGCCGATCAACATCATGATCGCTGATCTAAAATTCAACATAAAATTAAAATAAAAGATAAAGAAATACTAGATGTAGATGAAGAACGAAGAACATCCAATGCCCTTCTCCTCCAATCTTCAGATCTGTCTCTTAACCTGTATCTGTGTTTTTCCTTTTTTCAGATCTGCCAAGTCTGCTGACCTAGTTGCATAAGAGGTACTTTTATAATATTTTATTTCCTTTCCAAAAGTGCCCCTCAGAAAACACGGAGATCCGTCCCGCAGACCGCGCCGGTTGGCACCGAATTGGCGCACGATTGCGCCACTCCAAATTGGCGCTGGGCAGCGCCACTTCTTCAATATATATGGCGCTAGTTAGCGCCACTTTGTTACTATTCATTGGCGCTAACTAGCGCCAACTTCATTTGCATTTAGGCGCTAGCTAGCGCCAGTCCACTGTCTTGCGGCGCTAGCTTGCGCCATTTCCTTTGTAAATTGGCGCTGCCTTGCGCCAACCTTCTGTCTTATTGCGCTGAGACGCGCCGCTTTCTTTCGTAAATCGGCGCTAGGTTGCGCCAAGGTTCTGTCTTGTTGCGCTGAGGAGCGCCACTTTGTTGCTACCTAGCGCCACTTTGATGTGCTCGCTGCAACCCGCGTCATGCTTGGAACTCATAGTGTGCTATAATTTTCCTGTAAAAATACAATTAAAATGTGAATATTATTGACATTCAAAGAATCAATATAATTAGCCAATATGTATTTAATTTGCTCTCTTATGACTCAATTCTTGTCAATTTTATCACAGAAAAATCACACCTGCCAGAGGCACATCAATAGGGAATATTTTTCTTATGTTGTAGGAGAGTGATTAGCTCATGTTGTAGAAATAAAATTATAAGTGAGACCCATGTGTAAGAGGAGAGAGAAAAAAAGAGGGGTGGGATATAGGGTAAGTGTTTGGGATATGCAAAAGGTGAATATGATTTGGTCTTAGTAGCGTAAGGAATGAGTGCAATATGTTGTGTATGAATGGTTGAAGTAATGTATCTTAGATAACTGAACAACTTGTGGCCTCCTTGGCTATAAGGGACTATATATCGATAAAGTGCATTAACGGTTGGGGACGTTATGCACATAATAGGTGGTTATGCAGTTGACTTAGTGGTGTGCAATGCATAATGGGTGATTTTATATAATGTTGTACCGACACATACACGGGACACGACATGCTGACACGTTAATTCTAAAAAAATATTAGATTTCAATATGTTAGGACACGTTTCGATATTAAATAATATTTTTAAAATATATTATATATTTTACATTTAATACATATAGCAGTCCATAATAAGTCATATAATCAATCAAATATTCAAATTCCATAACATAAATATAAAGAAAAAATAATTTTTCATGTATTGTTATCTTTTCATGTCAATTCCATAATATAAAATATTTGATATTTAAATTAATTTTTCATGTTTAGTTAATGATAAAATAAAATAAAATTGGATAAAAAAAAACATGTCGAAAAAATGTTGACCGCGTGTCGGAATGTCTCGATGTCCGACACACATTTTTTTTAAAAGAAACGTGTTCATGCTTCCTTGGTTATATGTAGTGCGAGGAAGTTGAGAGAGAGTAGGGGAGTGATGACAAAGGAAACCTATAATAACACATGATAATTTATCAATATCACAAAAAACAAACATAAAAAAAAACTAAACCAGAACCGAAAAATTGAAACAAAAAAAAAATCCCTAAGAAACTTAAACCCTAAACAATATACATTCATCAAAACCTAAACTAAGCAACCATTAAAGCGAAGAATAAAACTAAAATTTCATGCCAATCAAACAAAAGCATTACCCATTCAATCTAGGGTTCATCAATCCGAAAAAGAAGAAGAAGAAAAAATTATGCAAACCAAAGAAAACATATCGTGCAAGATGAAGAAATGAGTAGGTGATGTTGTCTTGTGAACCCACCAAACGATTGGACGAAGATTTTGGGCAAAATCACAAATTAGGGGCTTGAGGTTTTTGGGTTAATCGATTAGGTTATCACATTTAATCCCCTCTGCCAAATGGAGATTTTTTAAAAATGCATATGGGACTATTTAATTGATTAAACAATTGTGGTTTAATATATTAAATAATGGGATCAAGGGTTAAAACATTTCTTGCCTGTTTAATTGATTATGTTCCATGTTGTAATTGATTAAATATGGGCAAATAGATGAGATATTTTGGGTGAAGGATAAAATAATTATTTCTTAATTGATAATGGACAAAAGGATAAAAAAGCCATCAATTACCCTATACATAAATATATTAATCCAAAATTTACTTTTTCTTTTTTTTTAATATATTAACGATAATTCAACGCATAATATAATATAAATTACCCACACATCTTGTCACTTTAGGAAAAAATTTAATATGGTCCAAGCCCACCATTTATTCAGTGATTTTTTTTCCATAAATGAAAAATTTTCTTCCATTTCTATCATATTTTTTTTTTTGATTTTTTCCATTTCATCCCTTCTTTTGATTGTATGCGGTGATTTTTTTTTCTTTTTTTCTCACCAACCTTTGTTTTGACTTCTAGATCTTACTTACACGTGTTGGACAATTGAAGAGGAGAAAAAATATAAAAAATAGTATGCAATAGTACACAGATTTTATAAGAGTTATGTTGCATAAAAAGTGTTTATGTTATGATATAGAGGTTTATTTTATGTGTCAGAATTTTTTTTATTTTGCTGTGGACTCCACAAAATATTGTGAGTGTAGAAATTTTTTTCTAATTATATTATATTATAAATGATAAACCCATAATACACGGAACTAATGTTTGTTTCTTAGCACGGTGGATTTTATAAGTCAACAATCGGTGTGGCGTCTGGGCGGAAAATATTTAATATGGTTCGGGCCATCTAAGATTCAATGATTTAAATTAATAAAAAATGAATATTTTTTTGACTAGTTTAAGAATTTTTTTTATTTTTTTTAAGTGACAGTTTCTCAATAGAAGAAGTAGGTATCTGAGTAGTATTATAAATACTTTGTGTATTGGTGTCTCTCTCTCTCTGAGAAAAAAAGGATGGATTTTAGGGCTTTACCAGAAGTATGCATCGCTACCATACTATCTTTCACGACTCCTGCTGACGTGTGCAGGCTCTCTGTCGTTTCAAAGATTTTCCGATCTGCTGCTGAATCCGACTATGTTTGGAATCGTTTTCTCCCTTCCGATGCCGATATCATCATATCCCGCGCCGATTCCGAATCTACTTCGCTTGCTAACTCTCATTCGAAGAAAGCCCTCTATCTCGCTCTTTACCCTATGATCATCGCCCACGGTACTAAGGTGAACATTCTTCAATCTTCATTTCTACTTCTACTGTTATTTAGGACTTTTAATCATTTTACACTGATCGAGCCTTGAAACTTGAGAGATAGTGACAACAATTCTTTAAAAGAAAAATAAAAAAACCTGAATTGGTTGTTGTTGTTGTTGTTGGTTTAATGTTTTGTTGTCCAATATCTGAAATGCAGAGCTTTCAATTGGGCAGAAAGAGTGGGAAGAAGTGTTACAGGCTTGCTGCTAGAGCTCTCTCTATCACTTGGGGTGATACTCCCCAGCATTGGAACTGGACCACCCTCCGAGACTCCAGGTCAGCTTCATAAGTTTGTGACATCTTCCAATTTTTTGTCTGAGTCATCACTGGTAGTTATCATTTTTGTTTGATCACAGTTAGTGTGTCTAGACCTGTATAAATCACAGTTGGGGAATCTTTGTACATTGGAGTTTGCCTTTGCCTATCCATTGTTACTTTCCTCATCAACAGAGTTCCTTCTCCCATTTTGAAGAAGTCACCATATATCATAAGACTCCCAACTATAAGCTGCTTATATTATGCCTCTACACTTCCATTATTTAGAAATAAAATTATTTCTTGGCTATCAAAAAGGGTAAAAAGTCTACATATTGTATGATTTAACTACAAGATTATTTTTCACTTCTAGGAATGTAAAGTCTAATGAAACTATTTTCCCTTTCCAGCTTCTCTCATTTTCTCAGCCACTTGTTTATCCATAACCAATCTTAGTCTTTCCGTCACCTTTGTTGCTCTCTTAGTGTTTATCGATGACATCATCATAGCTGGACATAATCTAACTCCACGAGGGAATCATGACTCATTTGCACTCTTAGTTAACCTTATGTTAGATCACAGTTAGTCTACACCTGTATAATACTCCATCTATGAATCGATGAATCACTCAGCGTATTTCTCAATTTCTGTTTGAATAACTACTGTAGTACTGATTTTGGATGTTTTGCCTTTTTGTGACACATATCAATGTCATGCCTGTATTCCTGTCTTTGCAACTTTTGTGTTCAACTTATGAACAGGTTCCCTGAAGTTGCTCAGCTTATTGATGTGTGTTGGCTTGAAATTCGTGGGATGATAAACACCCTTGCATTGTCCCCAAATACTCAGTATGCAGCTTATCTTGTGTTCAAGATGATCCATTCCATAGGTTTTCGTCACAGTCCTGTGGAGTTATCAGTTGGTTCCTTACATGGCCAAACTACTACCAAGACCGTCTGTTTGAATCCATACTTTGGAGGCACGCACCGCAGAGTTGTGGGATTGCCAAATCCAAATGAGAGAAGTGATGGGTGGTTGGAGATTGAGATGGGGGAGTTCTTCAATTCTGGCCTAGAAGATGAAGTGCAGATGAGTGCTGTGGAGATAAAATATGGTAATACGAAGAGGGGTCTCGTTCTTGAAGGAATAGAAGTCAGGCCTAAGGAAGACAATTAAGCAACCTAAGTTCTTGTTGCGTGTAAGTCTTGCGTCTTAAAATGGCAGAACACTGCTTGCAGATTCGAAGCTTCAACTTTTGAACATACTATGTGAAGTATTCTCTTCTTGCCAAACTGCTACTCTCTTCGTGGAGTATAAGTATATGCATAAGTTACATTGCTTGTCGTAATTCTTATGACTGATTATACTTTAGAATCGCGTTTAGTGGTGTAACTTTTTGTATTTCGGATATAAAGGTTTTGGGGGATCTACTTCCAACTATATCTTGTGATGCATTATGAATTTGCTGTCAATTATTGTGCAACACTTAGTTATGAACACTAGGTAATTGATCATTGATCGAAGACATCAATTTTCTATACCGGAGAGTCGATCCTCCCCGAGGGAAAAAGGGACAAGGGAGAACTTAAAGCTGGGTTACGGGGCTTCTAATTGCTTGGGCTTCTTGTCAAAAATAGAGTACGAGTGTATCTCTTAATTCTCATTCATAATTTTCTCATAATAAGAGGTGTATTTATACACAAACTATACATTCAAAATCCTAACAAACTAGATAAAATAAAGGAAACAAACTTCTGATTCTATCTATACAAGAACAGAACAGAATAACAACTATTTTCCTATTTTGAATTTCAAATTGCTACATTCCAACACTTCCCCTCAAGTTGGAGCAAAGATATCAACCATGCCCAACTTGCCTATTGCTTCATGGAGGACTTTCCCTGACACAGCTTTGGTTAAGATATCTGCAAGCTGGTTTTCGGATCTGACAAATGGGAAGTGTATAATACCTTGATCCAAGTTTTCCTTGATGAAGTGTCGATCAACCTCAACATGTTTAGTTCTATCACGTTGAATTGGGTTGTGAGCAATTGCAATTGCTGTACTATTATCACAATGCAGATCCATTGGCTGTTTATAGATAATTCCTAGATCTTTAAGGACATTTTTAATCCATATTAATTCACACACACCTTGAGCCATTCCTTTATACTCAGCCTCTGTGCTTGATCTTGCTACCACCTTTTGTTTTTTACTTTTCCATGTGACAAGATTGCCTTCTACAAATGTAAAATAACTAGATGTTGACTGCCTAGTTGTTTTGTCTCCTGCCCAATCAGAGTCAGTGAAACCAAAAACAGATGAGGAATTATTTTTAGAAAACAAAAATCCTTTTCCTCGAGATCCCTTTAAATATCTCAAAATTCGGTATACTGCCTCCATATGATCTATGCTTGGAGAATGCATAAATCTACTAACTCCACTCACTGCATAAGAGATATCTGGCCTGGTATGTGATGGATAGATTAGTCTCCCAACTAGTCTTTGATATCTACCAATGTCAGTGGCAACTTGATCCAGGTAAATGCCTAACCTGTGATTCATTTCTATTGGTGTTTCTACTGGTTTATAAGCCAGCATCCCGGTTTCACTTAGGAGATCCATAGTGAATTTTCTTTGTGAGAGGAATATGCCATGTTCAGACCTTGCTATTTCAATACCCAAAAAATACCTAAGTTGTCCTAGATCCTTCATCTCAAATTCAGAACTTAAGTAATTTTCTAATTTTTTCATCTCACAATGATCATCTCTAGTTAAAACTGTATCATCTACATAAACAATTAAAGCAGTTACCTTGCCCTTATGATGCTTTATGAAGAGGGTGTGATCTGCATTGCTCTGTTTGTACCCAAAATTCTTCATAGCTAATGAGAATCTCCCAAACCAAGCTCTAGGTGACTGCTTTAACCCATACAAAGCCTTTTTTAACTTGCATGTATCAAACTTTCCTCTGTTTTGTAAGTTTACCCCAGGTGGAAGTTCCATATAAACCTCTTCCTTCAAGTCTCCATTCAAAAAGGCATTCTTCACGTCAAACTGCTTGAGAGGCCAGTTTCGGTTTGCTGCTAGTGATAATAAAATACAAATGGTGTTCAATTTAGCTACTGGAGCAAATGTATCTTGATAATCTATCCTGTACTTATGTGTAAACCCCTTAGTAACCAGTCTTGCTTTGTACCTATCAATGCTCCCATCAACTTTGAGTTTTACAGTAAAAACCCACTTACATCCAATCGTTTTCTTTCCTTGCGGCAGAGGAACAATATCTCATGTTGAGTTCTTCTGAAGAGCTTCCATTTTAGTGTTCATAGCTTCTTTCCATCTTGGATCCGCCAATGCTTCCTGTATATTGTTACGAATAGCCACAAAAGATAATTGATTTACAGCTAGAGCATATGATCCAGACAACTTACGTTTTTACCGTTTTTACTTAAAACAAAATTTAATAAAAAAAAATATTTACGAAAAATATATTTACAAAAAATAAATAAATAAAAAACCTAATTTTTATTTTCTCCAAATCATATTCGCAGTATCTTAATATCTTTTTGTTTAGATATTTTTTTTTATAATTATGTCTTATAAAGTTGCAATTCTATTATAAGTTATGCGTTAAGAATCGTTTTGTATTTTTGGATCATTGTGTGCATTGAAAGAAGTGGAATTATATGCTGATGAGCGATGATCCAAAATTTGCAGAGTGTATATAGCAGAGCAGATTGGTTCCATTACTTGTTAATTATCACTGTTTATAATTTTGATACTCGGTTATGAAAAATAATTTTCCTTTTTAGATAGATAAGTGGCTCAACACACATGTTCATTATGTGATATTTTTTTTTACTTGCATATATATGATTTTGTATCTTGACCTTAAGTGGCAGAAAGTAAAAACTTTACGTTTCGTGTCGTTTCTACGTTTTACGCTTTTACCACTCCTTTTCGTTTCTACATAGAAACTCGAGTTTGACAACATTAGCTACCTATGTTAGCTACTTTGGTCCGGTGACCAAATTAGCTTCCTTACCGAGCTTACTTTGAATCATTAGAAAACTCATCCCAAAGTCGCTACATAAGGTAGCTACTTTGGACAACCAGGCCTCCTAGGCTTTTCTAGCCACTGGAGAAGTGTCGTATGTCTGGTCCATAGTAACCTAGTTTCTCAGCGACTATGGTACTGTGGCAGTGTGGTATATTTTTTTCCAAGATGTGACATTCAGGTATATTATTCTCACAAAAGAGACAATACGATCAATGTCCATAAAGCTTTAGAAACTTCAAAGGAAGATGTCAATAAATTGTTAGAGTAGAAAGCTTTATTTTTATAAGATAGAGTCATCATGTTGTACAACTATATAAAATGGAAAAATATGCTATTGGAAGCGAAGTAAATATTTTTGTACCTTTAGCATGTTAAAACTTCACATACTGGCTGTATTTGATGTAAATATTCCAATTATACAATTTGTCAACTAAAAGCTTAGGTTCACATTTTTTTTAATATCTATATAAAGGACAATCTCTTGATGAACAGAACCGTATTTTTCATGCAATTAGCATATTGACTTCACCTTTTTTCTATAAGAAAAAAAATACCAAGATTATGGGCAATCAAGATCCTGATTAATGTTTGCTCCAAAAATTTGTACTAGCTTACAGATGCAAAAACTCAAACGAAGTAGCACAACAAAAAGCAAGCAATGCTTACTCCTATACCAAAGTCTATTATGAGCCATTGCATAATGATCTGACTTTCAAACTATAATGAAGAATAAAATGGGACTACGGGAGAGCATTGGCAAAGTGATTGATTGGATGAAGATTTTGGGAAAAATCACAAATTAGGGCTTGCGGTTTTTGGGTTAATCGATTAGGTTATTGAATATAACCCCCTTTGCCAAATGGAGATTTTTTAAAAACACATGAGGTTATTTAATTGATTAAACAACTACGATTTAATAGATTAAATAACGGGATCAACAGTTAAAGCATTTTTTGACTGTTTAATGGTGTAATCGATTAAATATAAGCAAATAAGTAGAATATTTTGAACAAGGGATAAAATAATTTTTTAATTAATAAAGGATAAAAGGATAATAAAGTCATCAATTACCCCATAAATAAATTTATTAAACAAAAAGTTATATTTTTCTAACTCATTACTAAAAATTCAATACATAACATAATACAACATTTTAAACTAACCTTTAACCTTTGTTTTGACTTCGGAGTAAGTTGGATCATATTTACACGTGTTGGACAATTACAAGGGAGAAAGAAAATAAAAATAAAAATAGTAATAGTACGCAATAGTACTCATAACTAACGTTTGTTTCTTAGCACAGTGGGTTTTACAAGTCAACAATCGGCGTGGTGTGTGTATCGGTGTCTCTCTCTCCGAAAAAAAAAAGGATGGATTTTAAGGCTTTACCAGAAGGATGCATCGCTACCATACTATCTTTTACGACTCCTGCTGACGTGTGCAGGCTCTCCGTCGTTTCAAGGATTTTCCGTTCTGCTGCTGAATCCGACCATGTTTGGAATCGTTTTCTCCCTTCCGATACCGATATCATCACTTCCCGCGCCCATTCCGAATCTACTTCGCTTGCTAACTCTCCTTCGAAGAAAGCCCTCTATTTCGCTCTTTACCCTATGATCATCGCCCACGGTACTAAGGTGAACATTCTTCAATCTTCATTTCTCCTTCTACTATTACTTAGGACTTTTAATCATTTTACACTGATCGAGCCTTGAAACTCGAGAGATATTGACAACAATTCTTTTTAAAAAATAAAAATAAAAAAACCTGAATTGGTTGTTGTTGTTGGTATAATGTGTTGTTGTCAAATATCTGAAATGCAGAGCTTTCAATTGGGCAGAAAGAGTGGGAAGAAGTGTTACATGCTTGCTGCTAGAGCTCTCACTATCATTTGGGGTGATACTCCTAGGTATTGGAAGTGGACCACCCTCCAAGATTCCAGGTCAGCTACATAAGTTAGTTACAGCTTCCAATTTTTAGTTTGAGTCGTAACTGGTAATTATCATTTTTGTTTGATCACAATTAGTGTGTCTAGACCTGTATAAATACTTCATCTATGAATCAGTGAATCATTTTCAGTTTTTTTTTTTTTTGGATATGATATCAGACTCAGTGATCTCTCTCATGCTTATGCTCATTTTATCGTTGCTGTGATTTTCTTTCCCACTTTCCTTCATTTTCCTCCATTTCCCACTTCAAATTTCATGCGTTGAGAGCCCATAACAGAACTTTGTTATTGAAAGAAAACACCAACGTCTCCTCAATGTGGCCAGATCTTCACTGTTTCAGTCTCGAGTAGCCATTTCTTTTTGGGCTGATTGCATATCCACTGTTAGCAATGGTAAAGTTACTCGTGATCAGATCACTTGTTCAAGTCTAGGAAACAATTTCCTTGCAAAAATTGCAAGTATAAGACTATATACACACCCTCACCCCTACCCTTACACAGTTGAGGAGTCTTTCTACATTGGAGTTTGCCTTTGCCTATCCATTGCTACTTTCCTCATCAATAGAGTTTCTTCTCCCATTTTGAAGAAGTCACCATAAGAGCTTCTGTATCATAACTCTGAGTTTTTAGCTGCTTATATTATGCCTCTACACTTCCATCATTTAGAAATAAATTATTTCTTGGCTGACAAAAAGGGTAAAAAGTCTACATATTGTATGATTTAACTAAAAGATTATTTTTCACTTCTGGGAATGTAAAGTCTAATTATCTACTTTCCCTTTCCAGCTTCTCTCATTTTCTCAGCCACTTGTTTATCCATAACCAATCTTAGTCTTTCCTTCACCTTTGTTGCTCTCGTGGTGTTTATCAATGACATCATCATAGCTGGATCTAATCCAACTCCACGAGGGAATCACGGCTTAATTGCACTCTTAGTTAACCTTATGTTAGATCACAGTTGGTCTACACCTGTATAATACTCCATCTATGAATCGATGAATCACTCAGCATATTTCTCAATTTCTGTTTGAATAACTACTGTAGTACTGGTTGTGGATGTTTTGCCTTTTTGTGACACACGTCAATGTCATGCCTGTATTCCTGTCTTTGCAACTTTTGTGTACTACTTTTGAACAGGTTCCCTGAAGTTGCTCAGCTTCTTTTTGTGTGTTGGCTTGAAATTCGTGGGATGATAAACACCCTTGCATTGTCCCCAAATACTCAGTATGCAGCTTATCTTGTGTTCAAGATGATCGATGGCGGAGGTTTTCGTCACAGTCCTGTGGAGTTATCAGTTGGTGCCTTACATGGCCAAAGTACTACCAACACCGTCTGTTTGGATCCAAACTTAGGAAGCAGGCGGCCGCACCGCAGAGTTGTGGGATTGCCACGTCCAAATGAGAGAAGTGATGGGTGGTTGGAGATTGAGATTGGGGAGTTCTTCAATTCTGGCCTGGAAGATGAAGTGCATATGAGTGTTGTGGAGACGAAATGTGGTCATGGGAAGAGTGGTCTCGTTCTTGAAGGAATAGAAGTCAGGCCTAAGGAAGACAATTAAGAAACCTAAGTTCTTGTTTAATTTAATTCACAGAACTATGCGTAAGTCTTGCGTACTGCTTGCAGATTTGAAGCTTCAACTTTTGAAGATACTATGTGAAGTATTCTCTTCTTGCCAAACTGTTACTCTCTTCGTG
This sequence comes from Gastrolobium villosum, assembly GCA_032173675.1. Taxonomy (NCBI): domain Eukaryota; kingdom Viridiplantae; phylum Streptophyta; class Magnoliopsida; order Fabales; family Fabaceae; genus Gastrolobium; species Gastrolobium villosum. The sequence goes on along the minus strand of JAVKPL010013846.1, from coordinate 105,076 downwards.
AAGTGTAAGTATATGCATAAGTTATATTGCTTGTCGTAATTCTTATGACTGATTATACTTTAGCATCGCGTTTAGTGGTGTAACTTTATGTGTTTTGGATATAAAGGCTTTGGGGGATGTACTGCCAAAAATTTAATTTCACACATGTACTAAGTTTTTTATGGCCAAGATTTATAACCAAAAAAAGCATTAACACGGAAGTAAGAGTCTAACCTTGTATCGGAACTCAAATATGGTTTCAATTCCTCTGTCGATAACCCCATAAACGTGACAAACATAACCAAGATCATCTTTTAAAATAAAATAATGATCACAGTCCTCATCTTTTTTTGCTTCTTCATCGGGCAGAGGATTCACAGAAATACCGTAGTAGAATTACAATTAGACTAAAATAATGCCAAAAGAACTCTTAAGAGAAACTATTATTAAGGGCAATTCAAAGTTAAAACAGTATGATCTATGTGATAGAGTGGCTCACTCTCTAGAAGGCTGGAAAGCAAAGCACAATACATACAAATGCAACTGTCTTTTAGTAACAGAAACAACCTTCCTAACACACTTAAAAGGTAAATTACCATGATATGTTTACAAGTAATTTTCCTGAGCAGAGAATAAAAGTATACTTACTGCGTACATGTAACAGGAGCCTTACCGATGACATGCATACAACAGATATAAACCAGAGAAAGAAAAATTGTGTGAGAGAGCAATTCTTGACTCAACACAGATATTGGGGAAGCCATTAGTCCATTACAAATGAAATGACATGAAAAAAACACACAACAAACGAGTAGAAGATAAACTAATCGACAAAAACAGTTCTTATTGAAAATGAAAAACAAATTAAAGTAAGTCTTTAATGTTTTTAAAGTGAATATTTACTCCCAAAATGATCTCGTTTTGGTTTGAAAAATAAAAAAATTATAATGAAAAAAGACTATTATAACCCTAAAATATATTATAATTACAAAAATATCTTGATTTCTGCCTCAAAACAAATTGAAGTAATCATATCTACATTGACCGTAGAAAAATCGAACCCTTAAAGTAATCATACTTTGGAACATTCCATTGCCATTGCCATCTCCCTCCAAATATCTTCTAGGCCATCGTCTTTATCAACCTGATGATCTTCTTCTTCCTGCACACCAACATAAACACCTTTATCTCTCCGAGTGTTAACTTTACCAGACATACTTGTTTTTAGATCTTCACTTTCTCCATAGGAAGCAATGGGAGCATGACAACCCTATAAAGCATTGTTGCACATAGAATAGTAAGGATTAAGGATGTAAGTGAAACAACTTAGCTTGCATTGAAAAGAAGAAAGACCCGGCATCTTCTTATGAAAAGTAGCTAGTAATTTAAACCCAAATAGTCAGAATCTTGCAAAGCAAGCTACCTAAACCCAAAATTTACCCTATGTTTTTGAAGAATAAATGTAAAACCCAATATATCATAATAAACTATTCATCTTTCAACACTAAGGATGTGCTTAATTGGTAGGAGTATCCATTATTTCAATGTTCACGTATTCAAAGAATTACAAAAAAACTTTCCTTGATAAGCATATGAATTGTATATTTATGCAAGTTTAAATAACGCAAACACCGTATATCCTTAAGGCTTAGATGAGTGCCTTAATGTCGAAGCTTAAATATATCATTAGAATTATGAAAACTTACAATCATACTAATTTCTGTCAAAAAAATTGTAAATATAAGTTTGCAGTATTAAATTAATACGAGTATCTTGTATCTCACCATACAACCTCAAAATTTTATATCAAGATAAAACACTAAAGAAAAAGAGTCAAAAAAGCTTTCTAAGTGCATTTAATTGAGAATGAGAATGCAAAATACGAAGATAACCAAAATGTCATTGTTCATCAAATTTTTTACCAAAATATCACGTGAATAGTGTTATTTTTCTATATGTCACGTGGATAAATTCGTTAGGCACCTCAATTTACTAATGTGTCACGCGAACGGTGACATTTTAATCACTGTTCCATAAGAAAGCAACGATCCTCCCTCTCTCTAATTATGATTGTGAAAAATTTTCAGTTTATAGAAGATAAGATTAGCTATCAGCATCACAATAATGACTGAGATTTTTCCAACCAAGGTAAATGGAAAATTCTTAGTGCTTGAGCAAACATTTTGGGAAGAAAGACCGAATATATTCATAAATAAATATGCGTTATTTCTAAGATTTTTAATTTTTAATTTTTAACCACAAGTCCACAACAGTCTAGGTTGATGAGATTTATTTGTAAAGGGAAAAGTATTTGTATTATTTATAATTTCAAATGATATAATTTTGTATTATTTTAGATGAAATAATATTATTTAATATTTAATTAATTATTTTTTATTTTCTCTTATCAAATATACATTAAAACAACATCCTTTTATATAAAATAACACAAAATTTTATCTTTTAAAATGACAAATTTCTTTTCCTTTATAAAATCCTGTTACGCATTGATGCACCTAACTGTCCCACCTAGATTTTATCAAAGGTTTTCTTATTTTTCACAAATATTTATTGATATCATAAATAACAATTATGGTTATAAATAATTTTTTATTATTTTATAAATTGGTATCAAATTTATTAAACCAAACACGACTGACTGAATTAATATAACTATATAATTTTTTTACTCAATTGATATAAAATATTGACGCTTAACTAAATGATGGTAATTTAATTAATGCATAAAAATTAAACAGGTGAGTGTAAAACATATATTCAATCATAAAAAAATTATATGTGATAACTTTTTCTATTACACATCTTTTGATAACTGTATCACTTTTTTTTACTTTTTTTAGATGGTGGAGCCCACAAATTTATCTCTATAACATGAGATAACTTATTTCCTCTAACCTAAAATTAATAAAACCCTTCAATCATTTACGGTATTTAAAAAAAAAAATTCAAAGTCTTAATCTAAAACCATTCCAAATAAAGTGATTTATAGAAAAAGAAAAGAAAAAGTTGTGGCTTATTATGAAAAAGTAAAATATAGTGAGAGAATAAAAGTGTTGATTGACACGACATGTACACCTGTACTGATACGAAAAAGATAAAGCTCCTTTTGCACAATAAATCTTTGATACATACTTTTGCGTCCAGTGCGTGGCAAATGTGCATGACATATTCCAAACGAGCTATACTTAACCGCTAAGCTTCCCCTTCCAAGCCTCTCTATAAACTGAGAGAGAGAGAGACCGACGAAGAGAAACAATAAAACAGAAACAAAGAAAACCAATTCTGTGGTTGTCATGGTGGTGGAAGCCGTGGACTTTAGCAATCTACCAGAAGGTTGCATAGCAAATGTTCTCTCCTTCACAACTCCTAAGGATGTCTGCAGGCTCTCTTTGGTTTCATCCATTTTCAGATCCGCCGCTGAATCTGACGCTGTTTGGGATAGGTTTTTGCCCTCCGATTACCACACCATAATTTCCCAATCTTCCGCCGCTACCTCCTTAGGTTTCCAATCTAAGAAGCATCTCTATCTCTATCTTTGCCAAAATCCGCTCCTCATAGACAACGGTACAAAGGTAAATAATCCTCTCCTTCTTTTTTTCATTTTAATATTCTACTCTTGCTATAATTATTATTATTTATAAGAATAAAATTATCTATTGTCATAGTTCTTACTTTGGCTGAGAATGGTGAAAACGTATTATAATTGATAATGCCATAAAATTAGAAAATATACTCTTACGTTGTAGGAGAATACACATGGATCAATTTCTGTATTATTTTTTTTTATCTTTTTTATAAGCAGTGGTCTCACCCATGATTTTCTCATGTTATCATGTTATGAGAGAACTTATTTTTTATTGAATGAGATTAATAAAAAGATTTTATAATTCTCATTCAACATGATAATTATAATTTTCCTACAAACCTTTCGATTTCCGTGCTAATATGGGTCCTACATATAATTTTTTCTAACACATGGTTTCTTTATCTCTACACGGTGAGATTTGAATTCCCCTTCAATATGAGAATTATAAAATCGATAATAAAATCGATAAAAGTAAGGTTAAAGATTTTTCCGTTAAGGGATATAAGTTATCTCCTATATGTCATTTTGGCAAAAATTAAAATATTTTTGTAATTCTAATATATTATAAGATTATATTATCATTATAATTTTTTAATCTTTGTAACTTCAAACTTACGTGATTTTGAGACCACAGGATATAACTTTATCTTTTCCTTAAAATTAATTCAATATCTTTAGTTAATTTATGTTCTGTTCTGTTGTAATGTGGTAAATGTTATGATATTAGAGTTTTCAACTTGATAAAGCAAATGGGAAGAAATGCTACATGTTATCAGCGAGGATGCTCTCTATTGTATGGGGAGATACTCCCAAGTATTGGAGGTGGACTTCTCTTCCAGATGCCAGGTATATAATCAATGCAACTACAATATTTTGGTACCTTAATTTGATTGAGGAGAATTTTAAGTAAATTCCAATTGCAGGTTTTCTGAGGTGGCCGAACTTCTGAGTGTGTGCTGGTTGGAAGTTCGGGGCTGTATCAACACTGCCATGCTGTCCCCAGAGACATTGTATGGGGCATACCTTGTGTTTAAGCCAAGTCCTAATGGTACCTACGGGTTCGAATACCAGCCAGTTGAGGTATCTATTGGTTTTTCTGGAGGTGATACTCGCAAGAAAACCGTATTCTTGGATGCTGAAAGAGAACGGAGGCTAAGATACCAGATTGTTCCTCGCCGTGCTGGGATATTTAACCGTACTCGTTTTATGGCCGCTGTTGAAGCGCAAGCACCAGCACCTAGAGAAAATCTTGATGTTCAGTATCCAAAGCAGAGAGCAGAAGGGTGGTTGGAGATTGAATTGGGAGACTTCTTCAATGAAGGAGGTGAGGACAAGGAATTGGAGATGGGTGTTTACGAGGTCAAGAGTGGTGAGTGGAAGGGTGGACTTGTTGTTCAAGGAATTGAAATAAGGCCTAAACCATTTCATCCATAAATAAATCAAGTGTACCCGTGTGGGGTCTCCTGTTTCTGTTTTTCTTATCATCGTTCAATGTTGTTCTCCTTTCATGGTTGTTCATTTTTGAAGCCTTTGACTAAATCAAATCATTGCTATCTCAATCAATAATATCTTTTTTGGTTGTCGTCCTCTTGTTCGAGTACGGACGCTGTGTCTCATTCATGCGTGCCAAGTTATGCTCAATGCATTGCACATAGAAATGTCATAAATATGTTCTTTAAAGTGAATTTTCATAAAAAACATGTTAGACGCGTAATAAAATATTAAAGTATGTTCTAATAGTCTAACACAAACGATAACATTCAATATTAACGAAATCAATGTAATTCATTTGTAGTATTTTTTTGTTTTGTTTTTGATAACAAGTACTTTTTAGAGGTTATGTCTCTGACAATGTCACAAATCTTGCCAATTATTTTGAATGTTATTTACAAAACGCCTATTAAAGGTGAATTGGTGGCAATGGAAATGAAACTTTATTCGGATTTTTGGCATAAACAATTTTCTCGAGTTATTACCTTCAGTAGACTAATTTTACACGCAGAGCTAATAATCGAATAAATCTTTAATATTATTGTAGCTTCCATCTTTTTGAAAGTATAAAAGAATGAAAAATATTTAACAAAGGAAAGAAAATTTTGACTCATATGTAATATTTTGATTGGTGAGATGTATTGAATCTTTGGCACAATAGTACTGCCAAAAATTTATTCGTGACAACGAGATTAAGGACCCAAATAAGATAGAAAGAAACAAGGAAACAACAACCTTATCAAAATAAACAGCATGCATATTTTAAACGAGAGGTTAATGATTCTCGTACACAAATTCAATAAGATGTAAAATCTATACTATTTGGCTGAATTATGTTAATTTGATATTTATGAACATATTGAATTTATCGCAATATTTTTTTGAATGAATAATTATTACTCAGGAAGGAAAATAAATGAAGAGAAAGAAGAAAGGTAAGAAGAGTGTGTTAAAGAGTATATAGTTTACTAGAGTGGATACTACTGGCTACTGTTGAGTCGATCATCTACATCTCCTTCTGAAATCACAGAAAGAAAAGGTGAAGAAGAAAAAGAAGTAGGAGGAACGGTAGCAGAAAGAAAGCTCTAGTACCAGGTAAGTTTATCTTTATCATTTGCTAACAATTATCCATGTTTTCAACATAACTTTCTCCTTCTACCATTTTTTTCGTTTTCTTCCGTACAATTAGCTTCACGTAGAAAAACTTCCTGGATGTTGCAATTTTGTTGATTTGTGATGATAAATAAACCAATTTTATAGAATCAGTTGTTTGGCAAATTTTTTTTTACAAATTACACTAAGTATGACTGGTCATACACTCGTGGGGAAATCCCTTCCCTTTTTATTAACCCACACCATCTTTTACAAAATTGAAATTGAAATTTGGTATGTGAAATGACTGGGCCACAATGTTAGAAGTTAGTAAGTTACAATACAATAATATTTTGGTGTTTGTGTTACTTGAAAACATCATTACTTCTGCACCAACCTCTGGCAGCTGAAATTTATCCTTTGTTTTACAATACTCATGAATCATGCTTGTTGTAATTATATTAATTAAAGCAATTGGCTTTCATTGCCCATGAGTTTCTCCACACAAATGATGTTTCTTTGGTTCCTATGGAATATTTGGACTTCTATTTACCGAAGAATATATCGGGTTTATGGTGAATGTTCTGTTTCTATATTGTTCACTTCTGTTATTGGACTCGTCATGTTCGGGATGTACATGCAATAACCTATGCACAAACAACCCCCTCATAATAGATTTATTTTCAAAGTCTGATGATGGGCCCTTTTACTTTTTTCCCACCCTTTGCACTTACTTTCTTTTTTCTTGTGTTGAATAAACCAGTTATTGAACATCCATTATCAATTACTTTATTTGCAGATTTTACATTGTTCTGATTGGTATGATAATCCAATATTTTCTTTTGTTTCACTGGTTTTCTGTTTTGAACTAATGTAGAATAATAATCTAATCGTTCTTCCCTTATGCTATGCATTGCAGATTCTGTAAATGAGAGGAAGTTAGGTATTGTGACATTTTTTGGAAGTTGATAATTCATAAATATGATGGAAACCCTTAGAGTCACATGACATTGCTCTTCTCTTGTGTTGGTGGATATATGGATAATCATAATTTAGTTTTAGATGAGGCTTCTGTTAATATAGCAGACTATCCATTAGTCATTGGACAAGAGTTTCCAGATGTGGAAACCTGCCGAAGAACATTGAAAGATATAGCTATAGCTAGCATTTTGGTCTTCCAATAGTTAAATCAGATCGCAGTCGTGTCATAGCAAAATGCTCTAAAGAAAGATGCCCATGGCGTGTTCATGTTGCAAAATGTCCTAGCTTTCCAACTTTTACGATAAGAACCCTACATGCAGAGTGTTGAGATATATAGTCCCATATGAGAGCAACTAACGTGAAGTTTATAAAGGTCTTGGGTACTTCCACCATCAGAGCTAACTTTTGGGGTGGTGTATCCCAAGGTGCTTTACATGGTATCACAGCCTCACTGTGTGCAATTTCCATGCTTCTAGCCTAAAGGGCTCTTGCGTGAGGGGGCGTGTTAAGACAGCATGGGAGCATTGCATCAGTTGTTGCCACTGGACATGAAAATTGTTTTCAACGCCTGTTTATTTCTTTCCGTGCATCAATTTATGGGTTTATAAATGCTTGTAGGCCACTTTTAGAACTTGACAAAGCACATCTTAAAGGGAAATACTTGGGTACGTTACTTTGTGCTGCAGCTGTTGATGCTGATAATGCTTTGTTTCCTTTGGCCATTGCTATTGTTGATGCTGAAAGTGATGAAAACTGGATGTGGTTCATGTCAGAATTGCGAAGACTTCTAGGATTAAACACTGACAACATGCCTAGACAGACAATACTATCTGAAAGGCAAACAGGCATTGTAGAGACGGTAGAAACACATTTTCCAAGTGCTTCTCATGGTTTCTGTCTGCGTTATGTTAGTAAAAATTTCCGTGATACATTTAAAAGCACTAAGTTGGTGAACATCTTTTGGAATGCTGTTTACGCTCTCACAGCAGTTGAATTTGAAAGCAAAGTTGCTGAGATGATAGAAATTTCACAGGATGTTATATCATGGTTTCAAGACTTTCCTCCCCAACTTTGGGCTGTGGCATACTTTGAGGGTGTTCGATATGGCCATTTCTCAGTTGGGGTAACCCAATTGTTGTATAACTGGACCCTTGAATGTCATGAGCTCCCTGTAGTGCAGATGATGGAACACATCCGACATCGGATTACATCTTGGTTTAATGATCGTCATGCTAATAGAATGATTGCTGTACTTACATTGTAATTTAAATGATTCTTAACCATTAAGTAGCAAAATAAAGATACATTAGTTTTTAGCATAATTCTCATCAATTTGTCTTGTTATGGTGTCAAATTGCGCATGATCTGTTTACTGTTGTCTCAGAGAACAAGTAGCTGTTTATGTCACAGAATTGTCTCATTCATTTGTCTCTCTTGGGGTAGTGTGTATGATTTCAAAATCATTTGACGTTGGGAAAAATAATTTGAGACAGTTCGCTATACTGCCATGATTTTCTGGGTATATTCAATTTTAATTCTTCCTTTGTAAGTCCTGACATAGAACATGCCTTTCTTGATCTAGTTATTCTGAATATTTACTCCTACCTCAGTCTAAAGCCGGTTCACCCCTTTTCGTTCTTTTCTCCCCCACCTCAATTTTTGCCATATTAATTATGTGGGTAATTTTCTGTCAACTTTAAATCATCATATTTACTTTTTATCTTTAAACTACTAACAAAAGAACTAAAATAATATTTTTCATAGTTGGCATTACAGAAGTTGATTGGGATAGTTCAACTATATAATACCTTAACTAAACTCGGGTAAAATTCAAATTTCTAGCTTCTTAAAATGTCATAGAATCCATCAAAATTTGAATTCCATACTATACTGATGTAGTTTTATTTATAATGGTAACGACGGTGTGTAATTAATTAATGATTTTATTATCATTAAAAATAGATAAGTTTAACAAGATTAAGAGTGAAGCCCTTGACAAAACTATCTCTTGCCAATCATGAACAGCTTAGCTACTACTAATTGTTATAAACAAGTCTCTAAACCTTAGAATAGGAGAAATGACATAACATTTGTTGTTGATGCCTTTTCTTTCTCTTTGAGCCTCTGGTACATATGTTCGTTATGAACCTTTTCTTTCTCTTGCCAAGTATCTTTTTTATCAGTGATGTGCACAAAATATGAGCTATTAAGATTTTTTTTTTTAACCATTGTAAATGACTATTGCTAAAAAATGTGGGAGTGGTTGAGCACTGTTACACAAAATCAATAAATCGGATTTCGGACTTATTCTCATTGTTTATGAGAATAAAGGCATACTAACAAAAAAAAAAATATATAGGTATGGGTGTGCAAAATAGTTCAACTATATAATACCTTAACTAAACTCTGTAAAATTCACCTTCTTAAAATGTCATAGAATCCATCAAAATTTGAATTCCATACTATACTGATGTAGTTTTATTTATAATAACCGGTGTTTAAAAAACTTTATTATCATTAAAAATAACCGGTTTAACAAGATTTCATGAAGCCCGGTTGACAAAACTATCTCTTGCCAATCATGAACACTTGAACGGTTTAGCTACTACTAATTGTTATAAACAAGTCTCTAAACCTTTTAAAAATGACCAAACCAAATTTGTTGTTGATGCCTTAATTTTTATAACTTTATTTTTTAAATTTTTTCTTTTCACATATGTTCGTTATGAACCGGTTCTTTCTCTTCCAAGTATCGGTTCCGAAAGTGATGTGCACAAAATATGATAAAAAAGTGTTGTACCGAGTGAAAGTTGATGCACTGTTACACAAAATCAATAACCAATTCGGTTCGATTTTTCAAAAAAAACCGGTTCGATTCGACCCATGCACATCCTGATAGAAGAGTTCGGTTAAATGATTGGATTTCGAACTACATAGTTGCAAATGCAGGGTTTCTTTTTCTTTTTCATTTTCTTTTTTCCTTTTTCTTTCTTCTTTTTTGGAAATCGTAAAAGTGATCCCTATCGGTGAATGTTGTTTTTCGATTTTATTTTAGTAGATGTGACCGCTGTTTCTTTAAACACTTTGCAGGCATGTTTAATTTCAAATGCTAACTTATAGGTGCTAGTGTGCTAGTTGAATGCCACCAAAAGCATATAAAATAATAAATAATTAAATAATTGGTAGGCCAGTCCGCAATTTCATTTTATTTCTTAAATTATAATCTGTATTTATATATGTTAAGTTTTTGTCGTAAATTCATAAAATATGATCTTGTTTTATTAAATTTAGAAAAATTGTTTTTCTTTTTGTTAAAATTACAGGATCTAGGCAGATAAAAGGAAGAGAAGATAATACGAATACTAATAAATTATTACACTGGGTTGATTTGGTATATATAAATTACAGTGTTAACATATATTTATAATGGAAAAAAGAATTCTTATATTATAGGAGAGCTCTTTTTTCATGCTAGTGATAATTTATTTTGCGTGCAATAATTTTTTTTATTTTTTGTGTGGGCTCCACCATGAATTTAAGTGTTAGGAAACTTTCTCCTCTACAATGACATAAGAAAAACATTGCCCATTTATAACAAGAGTTAGGTCAAGTACCTATGTATAACTTCAAGCTGTTGTTTAGGCTTTTAAGTTGTTGTTTAGGCTTCTTGTTTTTTTCGATAAATTGTTGTTTAGGCTTTAAGTTGTTGTTTAGGTGGTTTGGATTGGCTTTTCAAAAATAAAATTTATATATTATTTATTTTAGAAATATTTTTTATAAAAGTTAAAGTTATTATTAAAAAATATTTAAATTTTTTAAAAAATATTTGACTTTTTACTTCTAACTTTTTTTAGAAACTAAATTTTTTAGCTTTCATGAAATTAAATTTTTGAATTTTTTTTATGACTTCTATTTTTGTAAGAAGTAAACATCCAAATATACTTTTTTTGATAATTGTTTTTTTTTTGTGAATAAAAACTATTTTTGAAGAGAAAAAAAAAAGCCTATCTAAACCGGAATTTAGTGATGGACGGGACGAATATGCTATAGATGCTTGAATCTTAAGTATACCAATTACATCAGATATACAGCAAGAAACACTTTTTTTATCTAGCATTAGAAACGTTTTGATACGATATTTCTAGTACTTAATAAGTATTATTAATAAATAAAAAAATTATGTTTTTGAATTGAGAGAGTTGTCCCCTGACTCCTACAATGGGTCCAATAATATTCAAATGGAACTAATCCGGTAATTAATCACTTATTCAATAAAGTTAAATGCAATAGCCGCCGGCTTTCCACAGCTATAAAAGGCATTCATGATACCCGCAGGGGAATAAACGGCTCCCTGTATTTTAGAGTGGTTCAACAACTCTAAAAAAGTTAATTATTTTGATTGATTCAATCAATCAAAATAAGGACATCATTGTTACTGACCACAAATGAAGTTCAATCACTTTCAAGTCTGTTATAATTAACCGGTCATATATAGTTATTTATATCAATCTTTCACATGTATTTGTTTCCCCTGTCTATATTCTTTCACTCATATAATTTTTTTTACTGTACAATGTCCTTCTCAAATAGCTAACATCTTAATTATTGTAGAAGTAATATTATTATAATTTGGGCTTTATAATTCTCATGTTACATTAAAAAAGGAATTCTTATAACATAGAGATAAAAAATATGCGGGATCTATCTATTAGAAAAAGTCATGTGTGAGACCCATATCAACACGGAAATCGAATGGTGTGTAGAAAAATTTTAATTCTCATATTACATGAGAATTATAAAACCCTTATAATTTTTATGTAATTTTATTTGTCAACACCAATATTCATGCCCTACAAAGACATAAAAAGCCTATGTAAGCTTCTTGTTCAAATTCATAATTCTCATTGTTAGCTCTAGCAGCTTAAAACCTTAATTAAAATAATGGAGCCTAACTTTGCAGTTGCGCTTCCATTGATGTTCCTAATTACTCCTTGGCTTTTATTGGCTAACGCTGAAATGTCCACATACATAGTTCATATGGACAAGTCCCTCATGCCTCATGTTTTTGCAAGCCATAATGATTGGTATGAATCCACCATTCATTCCATAAAGTCATCAACAGCTGATCATCATGCATCAAAGCAACCACAGAAATTAGTGTACACATACAACCATGCCATGCATGGATTCAGTGCAGTGCTATCATCAAATGAGTTGGAGACAGTAAAGAAGAGTCATGGTTTTGTCTCAGCTTACCCAGACATGTCTGCCACCATAGACACCACTCACACCTTTGAGTTTCTCTCACTCGATTCCTCCTATGGCCTATGGAATGCTTCAAATTTAGGGGAGGATATTATTGTTGGTCTTATTGACACTGGTATCTGGCCTGAGAGTGAGAGCTTCAAAGATGATGGCATGACCAAAAAAATCCCAACCAAATGGAAAGGAACATGTGAGACAGGACAAGAATTCAACACTTCCATGTGTAACTTCAAACTAATTGGAGCTAGATATTTCAACAAGGGTTTGATTGCAGCAAATCCGAATGTCACAATAAGCATGAATTCAGCTAGAGACACAAAGGGCCATGGAACACACACATCATCAACAGTTGCAGGCAACTATGTTAATGGAGCCTCTTTCTTTGGCTACGCTGAAGGTGTAGCAAGAGGCATTGCACCACGAGCTAGGCTTGCCATGTACAAGGTCCTTTGGGATGAAGGAGAACAAGCCTCTGATGTTCTTGCTGGAATGGACCAAGCAATTGCTGATGGGGTTGATGTCATTTCCATTTCTTTGGGTTTCAATAATGTTCCACTCTATGAGGATCCTGTAGCAATAGCTGGTTTTGCAGCAATGGAGAAAGGGGTTGTGGTTTCATCTTCAGCAGGCAACGATGGTCCCAATCTTGGTACTTTGCACAATGGAATCCCTTGGATTCTTACAGTGGCAGCAGGCACCATAGATCGCACATTTGGTAGTTTGACATTAGGAAATGGCAAAAACATTATTGGTTGGACCTTGTTTGCAGCAAACGCTATTGTGGAAAAACTTCAACTTGTCTACAACAAAAAACTATCAGCATGTAACTCAGTCAATCTGTTATCTGAAGCAGCCACAAGAGGGATCATTGTATGTGATAACTTAGACTCTGTCTCTGTCACTAATCAATCCAATTACATCTCTGAAGCTGGTGTCTTAGGAGCTATATTTATCTCTGAGGATCCAAGTCTAATTGAATTAGGACGTTTGCACTCTCCAAGTATAGTAATAAACCCAAAAGAAGGACCATCAGTGATAAACTATGCAAAAAGTGTTGACACACCAACTGCAAGCATCAAATTTATACAAACATTTGTTGGAATAAAGCCAGCACCAGCTGTTGCCAATTACACTTCAAGAGGTCCTTCTCCAAGTTATCCAAGGATCTTGAAGCCTGATATAATGGCACCTGGCACTACTGTTCTAGCTGCTTTTGTTCCAAAAAAACCAGCAGCTAGAATTGGGAATAATGTGCTTTTACCCAGTGGTTATAATTTTCTGTCTGGAACATCCATGGCTTGTCCTCATGTTTCTGCTGTTGCTGCTCTTCTTAAGGCTTCACATCCAGAATGGACTCCAGCTGCTATAAAATCTGCATTAGTCACCACTGCTAATCCTCTTAATACCCAAAATCCAATAAGGGATAATGGTAACCCATTTCATCCACATGCTTCTCCTCTTGCCATGGGTGCTGGTGAGATTGATCCTAATAGAGCACTCGATCCAGGACTCGTATATGATGCTACCCCACAAGACTACATCAACCTCCTTTGCTCTTTGGACTACACACATAACCAAATGTTGACTATCACAAGGTCAACCTCGTTTAACTGTACAAACCCATCATCTGATCTTAACTACCCTTCGTTTATTGCTTTGTACGGTAACAAAACAAGATCTGTAGTACACGAGTTTCGGAGGACTGTTACCAATGATACAGAGCCAAGGTGAAGTCACCCAGGGGCTCTGTGGTTAGAGTGTCACCTGAGAAACTAGCTTTCGGGTATAAGAATGAGAAGCAGTGCTACTCTGTTGTTATAAACTATACGAGGTACAAGAAGGAAAACGTATCGTTTGGTGAGATTGTTTGGGTTGAAGAGGGTGGTGCACACAGGGTAAGGAGCCCCATTGTAGTGGCACCAATGTGAAATTGTATGAGTTGAAGCTGGTTCCTTCTTCTGGTCATCGCTAGTAATAACATTAGGAGTAAGTACTCTTTTTCATCCTCCCTATATTTCACAATACCTATCTAGCAAATAAAAAAACTATTTGTAATCTTTAATAAATTTAAAATGGACCAATTTAATTAAAATCACGGTCTTCTCAAATTCAAAAAATCCACATTAGTCCCTCAAAAGAACTAAAATGAATCAACTTTGAATTTTTTAAGAACTACGAATAATTTTTTTATTTTATTTGCTACGGAGGACTAAAGAAGGTCTCGTAAAATTTGCCGAGGATCGAAAAGGTATTTACTCTGAAATTAATAAGTAGATTGTAATATCGTAGAAGTGGAATACTGTATTATTTGTGTCTAGCTACAGCTAGCTAGTGCCAAGGGATATGCCATTACCATAGATAGCTATTGTGTAATGTGATTAAGGATTTGGAGCAAGTGTTAGAATGATTAATATCGACAAAAAGTCGGGTATCAATGAAAGAAAGAAAAAAAACATATGTCTTGCGGTTGAGTCTTCTTCCCTTTACTTTTTGAAAAAAGTGTTTATCGTTTTAAATGACACAACTTACGTCCTTTCACTCTCACAAGGAGGTGAGACTTATACTTTTTTTTTCTTTTGTCAACTCTCTCTCCTCTTTTATCTATATCTTTCTCTTTCTTAAAATGATACAACTTTACGTCCTTTAAAATGATACACATTTATCACTTACTTTTTAATTGTAACTCTAAGCTGATGTTACTTGATTTAAGACCTTTGCGGGTGAACGTGAACAAACTGTTGAGTCCGTGACTCACTTTTCTTAGTGGTGAGCCCATTCCCACCTTTGTTTAAGAATAAATCTTTGATATTATTATTATATCAAAGATCCGGTGCATTCCATCAACAAAAATATTACATGTCAGTTAATTTTATTTTATTTTTCTGTCAAATTTTTTCTCACTTCTCTGATGTGTACTGCTCTCATTAATGAGATGCACTGAATCTTAGTATAGCAGTAGTACCAAAGATCTATTTCTTTGTTTAATTTGAAAACAAAAAAGAGAGAGCCACGGGCAATTTTTTAATATAGTCCAGGAGAGCGAGAGCCTCGCGGACGATGAGATTTTGTCAGAATAAGTTTAGATTTTGTTTGTGATGTCTAATACCTCACATCTAAGTTATTTTATGATTTGGAGGTCTTTAGAGCTACAAATTTGATTTTCTCCTTTAAAGCTTTTTTAATGACTTTTTTGTCTTATTTTATATCTTCATTTCCACCTATTTTATGATATTGTTGGATTTCTCTATTGTTATATATAAGAATGGTTTTATAAGAATTATGTTATAGGAAAAGTGATTGTGTTATGTTATAGAGATTCGTTTTGCGTGTCGGAGTTTTTTTTTTGCTACGGGCCCCATAAAAGGTTATATTTGTAAAAAAAAATTATGATCATGATAAATGATAAACCCATATAAAAATAATATTTTATATGTGTATCCATTATTATTGACTATTGATAGTGAGAATTTGGAAGAACTACAACAAAGGTCTTGTGATTTTTCTTACCGCCTTGAGTTTTTCACTTAAAAAATCTTGTATGCCACTTATCTTGTGTTGATGCTGTTACTGTTATTGTTTTTCTGTGTTGTTTATTAGTTATTTTGTTTGGCCAACACAAACAACATACCCCGCATGGTTGATAGATTATTTATTCTTTGTCACTGTCCAAGCCACATAACTTCCAACAGATCCCAGCAAGCCCCATTCCACCCAAGCCTGCGTCTTCAAGCTTAAACCATCTGATCACAATGTCCCATTTAAGCCCAAACCCGAGATTAATTAATAGCAAAAGAGTATTCAAATTACATAATTAATTAACCATTCACTTTCGTTACCATTATTTCTTTAAACCCAGTGTTTTAACTTAGCTTAATTTTATGTAGTCTTTAACTTACTTTTCAAGAATTAAGGTTTTTTTTAAACCTCAAGGGAGGCCTAATAAATTAGGCAAGATTGGGGACCAATGAAACTGAAAAATTATTTGGTTCGCTTTTGGATGGAGAGGCTTATGCTGGGTTGTTGTTGTGTTTGAGAAGTGAGAGAAGCCTCAATATATATAGATAGCTCAATACGTATGATTGAAAGTACATACATCCTGTCATATCTTTAAAATCAAAACCACAAAATTTGTCATATGTGTAAATTTAATATGGAGACCAGTGTATAAGAGAGTTTTCAACCTATAGCCTATGGTTTAATTTTCTTGTAGTACCTTAATTAATTACGTATCAGATAGAGTGAAATTTTTATTGTGCTACAGTCGCACCATTTGTTGGGTGCGACCCATCAATTAAAATTGGAGTGAGAGGATGCAAATTATACGGATGAGAAGTTAAAAAAATAAAATAATTCAAATGTCAAAAGATGAATAGAAGACCTGTTGCATTGAAAAAGCGCTCCCGAGCACTACAATACTATTTCCTCTCTTATTATGACCTGTGTCCCTTGTTACAAAGTTCGAGTTAGCTGACCGGGTCTAAAATGTTGATTCTAGTACTTTCAAGTTGTAAAAGATCAATTTAATCCAAAATTTTAAGTTGTTAGGTGAATGATACATCAATAGAGCTATGAGACTCCAATAATGGGTACTATATTTGAGACCTTGATCCGTCAAGCATAACATGCAACAGTGATAGGGTTTTTAACAGTGATATCTCTCCTAGTTGAAGTTAATTCATGACCATATGTCTGAATCGCGAGTTTATTACCCAAATATATTCTCCAAAACCTAAGGTTCTTGTCAACTTTTTCTCTCATAGAAGCATCAACATGTTTACGAGAGAAGTGATCCATATTCGAGTAGCACTTCCTTGCCCTCTCCATTTTCTCTTTCCATGCACTAAAAACTAAAATTGAATGCCACATTACACTAAACAGTCTAAACTCTAAACTCACCCATGGTGATAGGATTTGATAAAAAGAGCAAATAGACAGATTAAGTTTCTAAATAGTTATTTAATAAATAAGCAAAATCAAAAATCAAAAAACTGGTTTACAAAATTTTAAACCAAAGGAAATCTCTGAAAATACATCAAAGTAACCAAGTTCAAAGTTGTTGGCCAAGTGCATGCCAACTTAGAAATTAAATAAAGCCTAATTGAAATCTCAGTAAGTTCTCAAAATATTTTATTCATGGCTCATATATAGTATATGGCAGCTCTCCGATCCTACGAAGAGGAAGTCATTGTATTCGATCAACCCTAATCTTGCGCGTTACCTGCGGACATGAATATATATTACGCAAAGATCGAGTAAGGCACTGCACTACAATATATACTATATAAATCTCAAAGAATTTGTATATGTATGAGAAGGATTTAATCTTGTATAATGGTGTTTTGCATTATAGGAAAGATAATTTTGTAATTCTAGTTTATTTTGGGTTATATTAACTTTTAGGATTTATCCTTTCTCTTATTATAGGCTTTGTAGCACCGATACCGACACGGGACACGTGACACGGTACGACACGACACTCCGACACGTTAATTCTAAAAAATGTTAGATTTCAACACTTTAGGACACGTTTTAATATTAAATAATATTTTTAATTTATGTAGTGTATATTATATTTAATATTCAATAATTTAACAAAAATGAATTTAAACTTATAATATTCATAAATTTTGCAAAGAAACATAAGATATCCCAAATATTTATATTAAACTCAATAAAATAGTAATCGTAATCCAACGAATCTAATAGTTGGAACTAAAAACTCAACGCAATGCAACCTTTAAACATTTTTTTGAATTTCTATAATGCGTTTTGGAGTGTCGGGGAGTGTCCGAGAGTGTCGGGAAGTATCGGACACGACACGTCAGGATTTTTGAAGTGTCGGTGCTTCATAGATTATAGGAGATAAAATTATTTCTAATAACCTCAAAACTACGTAATTTTGAGAGTTTGAGAAAATTAATGAAAGATGTTTTGATAAAATTTATATAACAAAGAAACAAACAATTTTTTAAATTATCCTTTATTAATTCTCTCAATCTCAAAATGGTGTAGTTTTGAGATTATTGGAATATGATAGGAGAAAGAAACACTTTTTCTTAATTTTTATCATTATAATTTTTTTCTCAATTCCAAAATAATGTCATTTTTTATAATAGAAGGCAATATTTATTGACATGAGAAACATTAAATTCATTAAAAATTAAAACCGAAACTTACCTTGCTGATCCCAATTCTCGGCTAGAAACATCCTCAAATGGGGATCCACAGGAATGCCCATTGCCTCATACATTGGATCATAAATTGAGTTTGTTATTGGCCTAAATGGACGTTAGGTTCAACTTTGTACATCAGACTTTAAACAATATATATGGTAGAAAACACAATAGCTTTATTATAATGAAAATATCAAAATGTTTCTATGTTATTATAATCAGGATCACTCTACCTTGGAGGTTGATGGTTCCCACTTCCTTGAGTCGTTGAAGTAAGCATGCTATCCCCCTCAAGCTCTGCTGATTGATGGCTGTTGCTTGGCAAAGTCGATTTCATCTATATTCAAAGAAATTAACTATGAAAATATATCACTTAATAATCGATCAACTAGTATGGAGAAATTCAAAAAATAGACTTAAAGATAAAGACAATAAATGTTAATAATCCTAATTGATGTCAATTATAATTATTGATGTGAATCTAGTTATTTTAGTATTATTAATTGATACTAATTATAATCAATTGATATAGATAAAATGGTGCCAAGATGATGATAGCTACATATTGCAAAAAAAAACAATAAGATATTATTAGGTAATATGTACCCTATCATTCCTTGATGATGAGTCTCCCATTTCATGCGGGTTGGGAATAGGATGAATGTCCATGAGTCCATGCTGCTAAGATTAAAATAGAAAAAAAAAAAAAAAAAAAAACAGAAGCAATTTCAGTAGTTTTTCAATAACATTTTCATATTTTTTTTTTAAAAATAAAGGAAGAAAAACAATTTCATTTGAAGTTGAACCGTATATTTAACCATTTATGCTGAACATAGCCTTTCATATATAGAAGTGACCATAGTATTGGAAGCAATATTTTGAGATGGTGGGGTGAGAACGTGTGTTCGATCTTTTCCAGTATCGTCTTTAGGAGGGGTTTAAAGTCTTAATCCCGGGACCCGTCCCAAATCGGATTAGTCGCGAAGCAATGAACTGATTGAAATATCTTTAAAAAAAAGCAATACTTTTAAGGAAAATGTTTTTCTCATGTTACATGAGACGAATTGTCTCATGCAACACATAAAAAAATGAGTGAGACCCACTGAGAAGAAGAGAGAGAAAGAAAACAAGTGGATTCTACCTATCTTTTTGTGTGTTGCATGAGATAATTTGTCTCATGCAACCCGAGAAAAACATACCCCTATTTTTAAATTAAAAAACAAAGAAAGAAATAGCCATACCTGTTGAGTGTTTGGGGATTCAGTATGATAATTGGAGGACCTTCCACCTGGATAAAAGCTACTTAATCCTCGGTGCTGAATCATCTCCTGGGTCGCCCTTATTTAAATATATGGTGAACAGTTACTATTCATTAAATTATGGCTAATTTAAAGGTTAATAGCTATGAATCTGTCTTAGTCATGTTTCCTATTTTGGAAATAAATGCTAAATAAATTAATGAACACTCATTTTTTTTTTTTGGTAAAAGGAATGAACACTCATTTTAATTACCCCGGAAGAGTGGTTAACTCAGAATATTGCTGCTGCAAAATGGGAATAGTTGCCCACTGCTGTGTCATCGTAAAGGATGATGCCGGTGCACCATTTGCAACTTCAAGTGGATTCTAAATGACAAATCAAACAATAGTCAATTTAAAATGTGAATTAGATGCTAGGATATGATAAAATTATAGGTTTTATAATTCTCATATTGAAGGAGAATTGAAATCTTATGTTGTAGAGATAAAAAGCATGGGGACCCATGTGTTAGAAAAAATTATATGTAAGACTCATATCAGCACGGAAATCGAAGGGTATGTAGGAAATGAATGAGAATTATAAAACCATAAAATTATTCATACCGTTTCACTGAACAGTTAAGGTTTTAGGATAATTAGTATTTGATATAATATTTGAGATTTTATAACTAAATGGTTAATATATAATTTTTATCATTGTCACTCTAGTTTTTAATTAAAAAATAAATAAACTTTAGCTTAGGATATATTCGATTCATTTCATACGTACTTGTGGATACGGCTGCTGAATGGGTTGCATTTGAACACTTGAAGAAGATTCTCCGAGCAACTGGGGTGTCAAGTTTGATGTTGGCACATGGTAATTTCCATTACGCAAAGCAGTCAAAGTGCCTTGTGCAGCTTGTGGAGCAACATTAAATAAACCTGAGCCGAAGTTAGGCCCCATCTCCATATTCCCGAACCTGAATTAAGTTATATTCTCAATATTGTTCCTTGATCATAAATCAATTATAAATAAATATGTTAAACAAATTAATTGACATAACACTGTTCAGGGTGAAGATAGAACTTACTCATAGAATTGTTCAGGGTGAAGAGCATTTTGAGACCTCTGCAACAAACTCAGCTGCTCAAGATTTGGAGCCTGGAATTCTCCCTGCATGTTTTATTTAAAAATCATGGATAGATATAAATTATAAACAAATAACATGTATTTGTGTGTGTCTATATATATATATATATATATATATATATATATATATATATATATATATATATATCATTGAGAATAATAATTACCTCACGAGCATTAATTCCTTCTCTTGACATAATGAACTCAGGAATCAGCTGAAAATTCCAAAAGCATGCACAAAAAAACATAAATAAAATGCTTAGTTCACTCCACAATATCAAGCTTATTATATATTTAACATGAGTGCATAGAGTTGCTTTTTTCTCTCTTTCCTCATTCACTTCTCAGAATTTGTCTGCTGATGTGAAGAGAGAAAAAAAAAACTTTAATATTATAATTATGTAGTACATAATTAAAAGGGATAACTTCAGATAAACTTATCTCAAGTGACTGGAAAAATATTTTTCTCACGCACATATATATACATAAGAGAATTCATCTCCAACAATATAAGAAAAACATTTCCTATATATATAAGAAAAATATTTATCAAGTAACTTGAGATAACCTTATTTCTAGCCATCGAAAACTACGTCATTTTATTTATTTATTTTCTTATATTAATTGATTCATTTTTCAATGATTATGATTTCTTTTTTATCTCTTTTACTTTATCATTATTAATTCATCTTTGTACAAGTATGATTTAGTAGCCGGAGATAAAATTATCTCAAGTGACATGAGAAACATAAACCATATATATATAATTTGTGTGTGCATATGGGTAATTAAGTATTGTTTCCTCATTTAGCTTTTTACCCGTTCTCATGAGAGAAAGTACCTTAAGCAATTAAAATAAGTATAGTAATTAATTAAGTGCATGTTTGAATTCGGTTTTTAAAAATAACTTTTTAATTTTCAAAAAAATAAAAAATAAAAAATTTGTTTGATAATGCCTATTTTGTAGAAGAAAATTCTAAAAATTATATTTTTTATTTTTAGAATCAAACTTAAAAAATATATTTCAATTATTTACGTTTTGTATTTTGACTTTTAACTTTAAAAAAAAAACACTCATTTCTTTGACTATTCTACAAAACAGTTTTTTTTCTTTTTCTCTTTCTAAGGAAAAGCAAAATGCAACCAAACAGCCCCTAAATTCCCTATAAGTAAACTTAATTTTCTCCTTCGGGCCAAGAATACTAGCAAGCTCCGAAAACAAACAAGTTAACTCATCATGACCATGTTTGTAGCTCAATTTATTATCAATTTAATAAGGCTTTCAGGGTGTTAACTTGCAGGTTGAATTCGCAAATTAAATGAGAAATAGAAGAAATATTTTGACAGGGGATTCCATATTAATTATCTGGTTTAATATTGAAAACTAATATTATTATCTAAAGGATTCAAACTCCCCAGCTTTTTTTTATTCTTATTTGATTATCTAATGGACAGAATTAAATAGACTTATTAACTATAAAATATATAGAATACAACTCAAAAGCCAAAAAATAAAAGTATATATTAAGACCTTGTATTTTTTGAAGAAATCTTCGAATCGAGTGAGAAAGTCTCCGTCACCTGCACGTAATTAATTAAGAAAATAAAATCAGTTATAAGAAGAATACTAAAACCTAACCATATGCATGGATGAACATGGAGGTAGTAATGCCATGAAATTAATTGCAGTTAGCAGGGTTCATAAAAACGGTGTCACTGGGAAAATTAAGGTAAAGATTAAGACAGTCCAATGGAAAAATGCTGTCATTTAACAATCGGAAGCTAGCAAAAGAGAGATGGGATAAGGAAGGACCTTGGGTGCGAAAAATGCAAGTTTTTCTTCCTCACTATTCTTTGATGCCAATCTTATATATGGAATAACAAGCATATAAATATATTAAATTATTATGGCAAGTAATAAGTAAATAAGTAAATAGTAATTAAGAAGGAAATATTCTAATCTAGTCAGATTTTGTTGATTCCTAATAAAATGTCAAGATAAATCATGCAGAAATACATAAAAGGAAATGACAAAATTGTAAAAAAAGTCATATTTTGTTATTATTATTTTCAAATTATTAAGTCTTTGGATTTTTTTTATACAAATAATTAATACCTGCACATATTATTTTAAATATAAATGTACATTTCGCATCTTTTTCTTTATTTCTCTTCCATTTAGGTGTACAAAAATTTCCCGATTTGCAATCATATATAATCATATTGTGTGAAGGGTTTACCATGTGAACAATATTAATTATGGTAAAAGGTCAAAAGTTGAAACTACCAAAAAAAAAAAAAGGGTCAAAAGTTGAAAGTTTCACTTACCACATATGGACATTAAAATGTATTGGTTTGATTCCCCCTCCTCTTGTGCGTTCAATATGATTTAACTACTCTAAAGGTTTTAATGCCCCTGAGAATTTTTTCAATATAAATCAACTAGCTAATAATAATGAAAAATAAATGTTTCACGTTACTTTTCTTATATCATTTTTAATTATAGCTGTTAATGATATACAAATGTTTTGTTGTTAACCATCAATTATCATATGTGGTAATGGATTTAGTCCTTTAACCAAATAATTATTGATAAAAAAATTTATACTTCATTAACCGATATAAAAAACTGTAAAAAAAAAAAAAATTAGTGTGTGAATATAAATATTAATTAATAATGGCCTCAAATTATTCACCAGTAGGCTTTTTCTTAAAATATTCATGAATGTAATATTCATAGTGTAATATTCTCCACCTTGACTTCGCCACAAGAGACTATGTCTCTAACAAAATGTAATCTTACATCAATGTGCTTAGTTCCTTCATATAAAGAACAACTTTTAGATAAATGTATGGCGCTTTGTGAATTTCAAAATGGGTTTTCATTTCCTCCTTTAATATAACATAACAAACTTTCCTACACACACAATATTTTGTGGGGCCCACATATTTTAAAACAAAAAAAAAATATGGCACACAAAACGAATCTCTATAACATTACACAATCATTTTTCCTACAACATAATAAACATAAAACCCTTTCAAAATACATGAGGTATACCTTTACCAAGACCCAACTTTGAAATGATTTCTTTTAGCCACAGGACCTCCTTAATTGCCTCTATTAAAGATATATATTCTGCTTTTGTTGTGGACAAAGCCACTATATATGTTGAAGATCTAGGAAGCATGGACACTTGTAAAAATAGGAAGAGTCGGGTCCGACACGCTCCGACACGGCGACACGCTCCGACACGGTGTCGGATACGCGGTTGATTTTTTCCGACACGTTGACCATTCCGACATGCGAATTTGACCGTGTCCGACACGGTCAAATGACATTTTCGTAATTTTTTAATTTTTAATATTTTTTTAAAAAAAAATTAAAATATTTTTTAAATTTATTTTTAAAAAAAAATTAAAATATATTAATAAAGCTTCCACATGATCATATCAATTTTATTTTTTGTCTTTTTTCCCCTTAAGTAGATAAGAGAGCATCTCAGCATCATTGTTGTCAATTCCTATTACGCTCTTATTGTATCTCATTCTCTCTGATCTCTCTGTTGCGTAATCGGCAAGTGTACCGATCGTTCCAAGTAATAAAAGTGATAAGTAAGATCGTCTCCACAGGGATTGTAAAACAACTACTACGATAACCAGTCCTCTTAAGTTAGATGAATCGATTTGTGGTTTCACAATATTGTAACTAATTAAAAAGTAAAAGACTTGTTTTTAGGTTTTTATGAGAAAGACTTAAAATAAGAAAATGAAGGAAATGTTTTTGTAAAAGAAGTGAGAAAAGTACTGTAGCCAGGGTACATTCACCAATTGCTCCCAATTTTACTTTGGATTGATTCACAGTATCTATCGAAATTAACAACTCAGACAAATTATCATCTTTAAAATAATTAGTTAGATCCCAATCCCTTGGTGATCTAACCCTTTAATTCAATTGGAACCCTAATCCCTTAGTAATCCCGCATGAAAATAAGCATTATGTAGATAAATTCCACGACTGCCATTCATACAAGTCTATTCCTAGAACATGCATGAATCGTCATCTTTATCTCCTTTCAGAATCAGAATTCCAATATTCCTATTGCAAATCCTAATCCCCATAATATCATCCCCTATCAGGTTGATCAGATCTAACAGAAATAATATCAATACGCACAAGATAAAGATGAAGTATATTAAAATCAACACATAAAGTGATTCAATCCTTGTACCAATTGTTCACAAAGGGATCATGGCCCTGACTACAGAAAATAGATCTAGCCAATCAACATCATGATCGCTAATCTGAATTCAACATGAACTGAAAATAAAATAGAAGAAAAATATAAGAACGGGACGACGAACACGAAGAACGCCTTCCTTCTCCAGCCGGATCTGCCTCTTTTGGGTCTTCGGTGTGTATCTATCCTTTCAAGGTTGAGTCTCTATTTATAAGAGACCTTGACCTAATTCTCCAAATTTTGAACTTTCATCTTTCGCGCCTCCCACGCTGACAGCGCCACTCCCGCGCTGTGAGCGTGGGAGGTTTTGCCTCTTTTTGATCTCCCGCGCTGATAGCGCAGATCTCACGCTCTCAGCACGGGAGCCTCTGCCAAATTCTTGCTTCCCACGCTGTGAGCGTGGGATTTTAGCTCTTCTTTGTCCTTTTTGACTTCTTTTATTGCATCTTTCCTGATATTCGGACTTTGGATACTTTTAACAGTTTTTCTGCCTTTCTTGCATCGATTTGAGTCATTTTCTTCTTCTTTTCGTCTTGTAATTTCTTATATGCTGATTGCATATCACTCTCTCTAATATGATTTGATCTCTCTATCTGATATTATGTCTCTCTCTCATCCCAGTTTTTATTTTTTTTATTAAAGCTTCCATCTTTATAACGTGTTGATGGGTATTATTAATTTAGTTTCATTTTTTTGTTAAATTATTAAATATTAAATGAAATATAAACTATATAAATTAAAAATATTATTTAATATTAAAACGTGTCCCAACGTGTCGAAATCCATAATTTTTTATGATTGACGTGTCAGAGTGTCGTGTCGTGTCGTGTCGTGTCACGTGTCGCGTGTCGTATCGGTGCTACATAGTTGAAGATTTACCTTCCAACTCACCGTGTTCTCACCTACAATGAGCACATGCAGACAAAGATCTCCTTTTGTCCAAGTCCGTTGCATAGTTTTAAGTCACAAAATCCTTTAACAACAAACTTATTGGAATTTTCAGTAGAAAAGTTTAAACAATAATCACAAATATCATTCAAATATCTAAACATCCATTTTACTGTATTCTAATGGTCCTTACATGGGCTACTCATGAATCTACTAACCTCACTCACAACATAAACTAAATCGGGTCTAGATCAAATTATAGTATACATTAAACTTCCAATTGCATTGGAGTATGACACATTTTGCATATAATTATATTCATCCTTGCTTAAAGTTCCATTTATATTTTTAATTGAAAATAGGCAGCCAATGGGACAGAGACATGTTTAGAATGATGCATTGCAAATACTTGAACTATTTTCTTAATATAATGAGATTGGGAAAGAGAGAGGCCTTACTTTCCTATATCTCCTATCTCTAACAATGTCCTTTCCTAAAATCCTTTTTGGCAGGTCCTAGAAGTTTCATGTCAAACTCCTTAATCAACATGTTTTTCAAATTATTTATACAGTCAATGTCTCGAGAGGCAATAAGTATGTCATCCACGTATATAAGCAAATACACATAACACTTATAACCAGCATTCATGTAATACACACAATGATTATAATTGCACCTAGCAAATCCATGTGAGATAACAAAATCATCAAATCTTTTGTACCACTGCCTAGGTTATTTCTTAAGCAAGCACACTGATGTGCATCTGGCAGATGTAGTTTTCCAGGCTAAAAATGATGAGAATTAAGTCATAAAATAACACTTTTTATACATATTTGCTTATTATATTGACTTTTTCATCTTAATGACATTTCTCACTTATTTGTTCGTTTATATATAGGAAGAAGAGGTGGAAAATACGAAAGTGTAAAAGCTTGGTGGCGCAAATCCACACGGTTGGAAGTTGCATGCTACATCATGATTGCTTCGGCCAAAATTCCAGAGAAGTGGCGCAACTTAGCGCCACACTGGCGCAAGTCAGCGCCACTTTGCAGGGCCAATGACCAGAGATCTGGCACGGTCCAGTGCCACAGTGGCGCGGATCCGCGCCAGTTTGCGAATTTACAGCACCGTGTTTTATAAGGAAAAATTTGGAAGAAGAAAGTTGGGCCTATATAAAGGATGCTCAGCACAGTATGCCTTTTCAGAAGAAACCGTCGTGCTCAGAGAAGAGAGTTCTGGGAGATCTTGTTCATCTGTATTCTTCCATTTCTGTAATTCTTCCAATTTATGTTGAATATTGATAAATCAGTCATGACAATGGTTGGCTAGTTCTTTTTATTGTAGTTAGGGTCACAAACCCTATGTGAACCCTTGTTACAACGGATTGATTTATATTTACTCGTTTATATATTTATCTTTATCTCTACTCTGTGCGTAATTTCTATCTTCTTTGTTAGAACTGATCAATCTGATAGTTGATGGTAGTCTGAGGGTTAGAACCCTAGATATGAATATTGGGGTTTTGATCTTGAAAGGGAGTAGGATAGTAATTTGTATGCGTGCTAGGAATAGACGTATATATTATTGCAGATGCTTAATTTATCGTGTTCATTGTTTAAATCCATGAGGAACATTGCAAGGAATTGAGGTTCTAATTGGGTTTAAAGGGTTAATCTTGCAAGGAATTTAGGGTTAGCTATTTAATATTTTTAGATGATAAATTATCTGAGTATTTATTTAAATGAGTATTTTAAATCAATCCAGAGTAAGAAGCGGGGATCATTTGGTAAGTGTATTCTAGCTACAATACCTTCTTATCTTTCACAAAACCAATCTCTGTTTTCTTTCTTATATCAAAGATCCTAAAAATACATTCTTGCTTTTATTTCTTATTTTTAATCAAATCAATAATATTTGTCACACCTATTTGAATTCCTTCCATCTTAAAAGGAACGATTATTTGATATTCAATCATAATCTTTGTGGAGACGATATTTTTCTTATCATTATATTACTTGTGCGATCGGTACACTTGTCGGGTAGCATCACACACCTTATTCTCATAACCTTTATTTATGAAGCCTTTAAGCCGCTCCATAAAGATCTGTTCCCCAAGGTTTCCATGCAAGAATGTCGTTTTAACATCTAATTGCTCTAATTCTAGGTCAAATGCAACCGTAGAAGAAAATACTAACGTAATAGAAATATGTTTAACTACTTGGGAGAACATGTTATGATAGTCAACACATTTTACCTGTGAGTAGCCTTTAGCTATCACCCTAGACTTGTAGCTAGCATCCTCCATACTAGGGATTGTTAGTTTTCACCTAAACACCCACTTACATTCAATGACCCTATTCCTTTTTGGACAATCTACTAGAATCTAGGTCTGGTTCTTCTTGAGTAATTATATCTCATCCTTTATTGCAATCTGCCATTTATCTTTTGTTTTAAGTTGCATAGCCTCTTTATATGTTGTTGATTCTTCTAACTCCAAGCTTTAGCCAACCTGCAAATCAAAAGCTACAATGTCAGCATGGACAAACCTGCTAGGAGGGGAGGTTTTATATTCCTCATAGCCCTATCTCTGATTAACTGATGAGAATGTTGAACTCTCTTGATTATCATTAGAGTGTATTTCTTCTAGGACATTAGTGTCTTGATCATGCCCTTCATCATAATCAGTGTTTTCTTCATCATACCACTGTTGGATCAAGTTCATTAGCAATCTACCTTGTGTGAGCAGAATGCTTCACCTTCAACTGAACTCTATCAGAAATGTTATATTGTCTTTTATCCTAATGTGTCTTTGTAGAATATTAGTTCATCAAAGATAACATCTCTGTTAATAATGCACTTCCTTTCATTTATTAATCATAATTTATACCCTTTAGTGCCCGGAGGATATCCAATAAAAATCGACTTAGGTGCTCCAAGATTTAGTGTATCTTGATTAATATGCACATAAGCTATACACCTAAAAGGCTTCAAGTAACTCAGATTTGGAGGTTCTCCATACCATTTTTCCATTATTGTCTTAAAATATATTACAGGTAAAGGACACATATTTATAATATGGCAGGTTGTTTACACAATTTTTGCCCAAAATACCTTCCTAAGGCCAAAATTAGATAACATACATTTGATCTTGTTCAGAATCAATCTATTCATTATCTTAGCAATAGCATTTTGCTGAGTTGTTTCCACATAAGTTCTATGCCTTAAAATACCATGTTCCTTGCAAAAATCATAAAATTGGTTGTTACAAAATTCTAGGCCATTATTTGTCCTAAGCACTCTTACATTCCTTCTTTTCTCAGTTTCAACTTTATTTTTCCATTCCTTAAAACAATCGAATGCTTGATCCTTTTTTATAAGAAATAAGCCCACACTCTCCTAGAATATGAGCCTATCACAAAGAGGACGTAATGATAGCCAGATACGGAACTGAGGATAATGGAAGAATCCCATAAATCAAAATAGACATAATCAAGGCGCCCCACTGTAACATTTATGCCTTTTTGAAATTTACCTATGGGACTTGCCCAAAATGCAATTTTCACAAAAATCAAGAGGTGTAAACTTTAAAAATTGAGGATCCCATGTTTATGTGACTCCTGAAGCCCCTGATTATTGATATGGCCTAACCTTTTATGCCATAATATCATTTTATCATGCTTCTTTGATGCAACACATGACACATTTTTTTATGCCTCACCATTTAATATGCATAGACAAAAAAGGGATCCACTAATTTTTGTTTAATTTTTTTTATCAAAATCCGATGTCGTATCCAAATAATTTTGTGTATGTGACAAACAAATTATTTCTGCTACAACTACAGAAATACTTTTGCCTTATATTAATTAATCAATTATTCATTTATTTCCATACTAGCTTTTTTCCTACCTTTTCTTTTCATTTCGTGGTTGGTAATTTGGCATGATTTTGAGTTGTAGGTTTTTTTTTCTCTCCCTATTTGTCTATTACGATATATGTTACTGTGACCCACGTTTACTTGAGGAATAATGTCTTACCAGTAAACCTGAATAGTGTTTATCCAAAATCAGAAGTATGTGAATTATTTTTTTTATTTTTATTTTTTGGTATAAGTATGTGAATTATTTTAACTATTGTGTAAGTGAAAGGAAAAAAAATAAAGGAAAAAATGGAAGTGTAACACATGGACTTGTAAACTCTCATGTACACAAAACTCCTCACGCATTATTATCAATTAGCCTAAACCATTGACTCTCCACTGGTAATGGAAGACAAGAGAAAATCATCGATGAATTAAGGGACAAAATATTATAATAATGAACTCAATATCATATTTTAACCTAAAATCTTAATCTTTTATTTATATAAATATAATTATCATTTTAATTCATTTCTAACATAAGGTTGAATTTTATCAATCATAGTTGAATTCCTAATATTCTCCCCCTCCCCCTCGAGTTTAATTTGATCCCCTCTCTCTATAAATCCAAATTGAGCCAACGATCATCATCTCCTAGAAATCTAGTTCTTTCAATATTAGTGAACTTGTGAAACTCTTGCACAACACTCTCTCTACTAATAAAATTACGATCACTTATTTATACCCAAAACAAAATTGGGATCATGCACTAATAAATTTAGAAAATTAACAATTAGTGCTTGAGTTTGATACCTGATATGCCTCCAGCACATATATGAATCTAAGCCAAAAAGAGAAAGAATCTTGATTAATCTTGGATAAAATGGGCAGTAACTACTATTAATTTGATAAGTCTTAATCAGAGATCGTACAACTGATTTTCTTCTGATTTTGTAGGAAAACAGACAAACAGGAGCCTAAATTGGAAGCAATAAACTGAAGCCCCACGCTGACAGCGTGGGTGTGGCGCTAGTAGCGCTAGAAGAACTTTTCATCCAGAGGCATCCACGTTCACAACTTGACTTCCACGCTAGTAGCGCCAGACCATTTTGCAAATCACGCTCACAGCGTGACAACCACGCTAGTAGCGTGAACTTCCAGCTTTGTTAACAAAACTCTCACGCTGACAGCGTGGGATCCACGCTAGTAGCATGGGAGGTGCGGACAAATCAGTAACAAATCCTATTCTGAATCAGAGAAAGGTTGGACCAAGATTTACGATGAAGATTTAATCAAGATATTCAAGCAAGACACAAAGTCTATAAATAGAGGCTTAGACTCCAAGAGAAAAACATCTTTGGCTGGAGAGAATTGTGAGGATCAGAGAATTGAGAGAATCCTTGGAGACCCGCGCTGAAGATCAGGATTCCACCAGAGTTGAAGACTGAAGACCATTGAGTTTTTATTCTTCTTCTTTTCTTCTTAGTTTATGAACAATTCTTATTCTTTTTATTTGTTTAAGTCAGACATAAATATGTCTGGCTAATTTCTTTTTGTAGTTGGGATCACGGATCCGATGTGAATCCATTATATTTTCTATATTGTTTTTACAATTTAATTAGTTTGTTTGTTTTATTCTGCCTGTGTTAATTTTTCCGTATCCTGATTGGAATTGGCCACTCTAATTATAGGGCTTTGAGGGTTAGGACTCACAACAGACATATTGGGATTTTGACCTGGATAATGGTAGAATAAGAATTTGTGCATGACCTAGACATAGGCTTACATAGATTGTAGACTTATAATTCATTTGCTTAATGCTTGATTCAAGAATAATTACTAGGACACTAGAATTCTAATTTGGTTAAAAGGTTGAAATCGCTAAGACATTAGAGTTCAACTAATTTATAGGGAAATAATGAATTGTTTGAGCAAACCAATTAGTTAATTATAAAACACAATATAAGAATATAAGGGAGGATCAGAGGTGAAGTACATCCTGCCTACAGTCTTTTTACAAGTTTCATACTATTGCATGCGTTGAATTGAATTTGATACCAACACACCACAATCTGATTATTTCTTAGTTCTTAAACAGAGAATACAGGATTAGTATGTTACGGTTCCTGCTAGGTAGATTCTCGGGGAGAAGAATTTCAGTAGTCCCTGATCATTATTTACTCAGTGATCCGAACCAATCAAAATTATACAATTAATGAGGAGAGAGGAGAAATAAAAAATAATTTTTTATCCAAATATCATCTCTTGAATGGAAGGATCACATGGAATCTAGAGCACACAAAAAAATTCCATTTTGGAGGATCAAGTCAATAGAATCACCAACAATTTAAGAAGAGTTACTTGAAATATTATAAAAGAACAATTTCTTTAATGCAAGCTATTATTAAGCTCCAGCCCCAAATAACCATACTGTACTATTAATATATATCCAATCTACTCATAAGCAGAAACTCATGCATACATGAGTGAAATGAAAAGCAAAATCCACCATCATACTCTGCTAACTAAATTCATTTCTGAACATAATGAAATCCGCAGAGAAAAAACACACTGAAGTATGCAGAAAACAATATACAGATGTGTGACAATCTAAGCCACATTCGACTTAATTCCAACTATGGACATGAGAAAATGGAGCTTTTCATTTATTTCAGCAGGGTCGCAGTAGTTCTCCTTGAGAAAAGCGGGGGGCTCAACTCCAATGAAGATGAAGAGAGCCTTCAATTGATCTGCACATGATACTTGTGTTGTACCTTCATATCCTACTATCTTCCGAATGACATGAATCTGTTTCCATATGTTCTCTTCATTGAATACAGCCTGCAAAAGTTCGTGTAAATTAATGGCGTGCCAAATAACCAAAAAAGACTGAACTGAACCATGAACCGAACCGCCCTTAAAATAACCGGTTTTTAAAAATCAATTCATGAACCGAACCGTTTTTTAAAGAACCGGTTCATGAACCGAACCAGTTTTTAAAACTAATTTAAGAACCGAACCAATTTTTAGAACCAGTTTAAGAACCGAACCATTTTGAACCGAATCAAACCATTTCCGAACCGAACTATTTTCAAACCGAAACCAAATTGATTTTTATAACTCTATTTTTTTTTTTTTAATTTTTAATCTTTTTCTTTTCAAAATAGGGTTGACCCGAACCGAACCATTTAAACCAATTTCAAAAAATTTGGTTCGGTTAAATCCATGCATATCCCTAGTGTAAATAGCTTGACAGTGATAATATATGTGGGAGCAAAGCATTAAGCATATCTCAATATCCTAATTTCACATGGTAGGACCAAGTTCACTTGGCCTAATTAACACCATGAAGATGATCTTATGCATTTTACTTGTTCAACGCTCTGAATGCACATAGATATCTTCAGTCTCAACTATACTCTAGCTTTAGTTTCATATTATTTACTCTTTCTGAATCGTGGTTGATACTTGATGGGCCTATACTAGCCAGTAAGACCAAATTTAAAGGTTTAAGTGTTTAACCATGCACTAGGAATAGAAATTTGATAATACTAGTCAGTTTGGAATCTTCTTTACATGTAATTATTTCCACATGGAATCGAAGGAAAAGTTGAAGTCCATAAGCAAATTATAATGGCTTTAGAATTCAAAGAACCATATAAATCCTATTGAACCAGTTCTTAACAACATAAAAATAATTATTACCACGTAGTAAAGTATATTTAAGTGGGGGGTTCGTTAACTCAAAAGAATATTGAATAATGTCAAAATATATTGTCCCATAATTAGATTGATAAATTTAAAAGAAATTGCTATAACCTCTATTCAAAGGGGAGAATTGATGTTCACTTCATCATATAGGAACAAGAAGACTTTTTGAAAATAAACATATATTAGGGTCTGACCTCATGAGAAGGGCACATAATGTTTTCTATGGAGGAATATTCAGATGGCCTAGATTCTTGTTCTACAGACAAAACAAGAACCTCCATAGATTCTGTATGCCCATCAACCATAACTTTCGAAGATTCTGCAAGCATATAAATTAACTCAGATATCAGGACTCAAAAAATATATTAGCCCTCAAGGCACAGTAAATGATGTAAATCTAATCCAGAATGGAAATGGCAAACATATTCTATGGTCTAACCTTCTTGCAAATCAATTGTATATGTGTTTCCATCAAACAAATCAAGCCCGTTTTCATCAGCAACTTCTCTAACATCTGCATCTGACGAGTCCAAAATTTCATTATATTCATGCAACTGAGATTCTTGATGTACAAAGTCAGAAGTGTAACTACCAAATTTTCCTTCATGCTGTATAATAGGGCCATCTGGTAGAGGCTTCAGTTCCTCTTTAACAATTATTTGGATGTCAGTTTTTTCGCCTGTAACCTCAGATGAGTCCTCAGCTGCTGAATTATTATAAACCTGCATTTCTATCAGCAGATCTCCAACTTCTTCATCTGGAATAGTCTCAGCCAGTGGCTTCTGTGAGTCATTTGCATGATCAACTTTTTTTCCTTCTAATAAACCTCTTATAGGTTCACCTGATTCTACTTCATTGCAGATAGTATTCTTATTTTCATCATTTCTTGACTGAAGAACCTCCTCACATACTTTTGGAGCTTCTTCCTTTCTCACAACTCCTTCAGTCACCCCAATGATGCAATGGGATTTGTCTTCCCATGCTACCCCACTATTTTCAACACCTGAACCATTTTTTTGGTCACTTTCATTTGTCCCTCCACGGATTCCTTTTACATATTCTCCTCTCCTATCAGTCCTACCCTCATCTCTAATTTTTTCTAACAGCCCCTTTGTTTCTCTTTGTAACTCTGATTCCTCCATGTCACCTTCTATTGCCTGATCCTGAAAATCCTCTAAATCAACAGTTGTGACCTCAAAGGGTGTCTTAAATTCTTCAATTTCATTGCCATTACTTTCTCTTCTTAGGTGTCCTTCCATTCCATCATTACTTGAATAGTCACTACTTTCTTCCTTAAAGCCATTGTGTTGGAGGACATGATCAGTGGCATCTTGTGAATGTGACACTTCTGGCTCATCCTCCTTCTTCACAAACCCTTGTCCATAGTCATTTTCCAATGTCATATTTTTCTTATTAACCATATATTGAACAGAAACCATATCAGTGTCTCTCTTAGTTTCATCTCCGAAGCCTTGTTCCTCTTTGCCTATGTGTATTATATCAATATCTGGCTGAAAACACCCCTTTTTAAGATGCAGAGGATACTGAGGAGTAGGCCTAGGGATCAACTTACTCATCAAATTCTGAGTGCAAGCATGGCTAGCCAATAAGAAGACACAAGGCATAGAAACAGCAAGGCCAATAGCAGAAGCAACAAGAAGAGGTGGAAGAATCAACGGTGCAGAAGACATTACGAAACCAGCCACTAAGATCTTCTTTCCTAGCGTGAGTCCTCTGTTGAACACCCACCTCACCTTGCCACCATTCTCTTCATCTTCTACTTCTTCCATTTCCATCCTATATAAATATATATACCAATATCATCCAAAGTTGAAGCAAAACTCGTTCTTTCTCTATGTATGTGTGTATGTTACAACTTGCAACAGCATCAGTAAGATCTAGTCAATAGAGTGAAAATTGCTTGAAAAGAGAATAATGAAGAGAAGAAGGAAAACATAAGATGAAGCCGGATTAGAACTTTACCTGAACTGAACATAAAAATAAGCTTGAAATTTCAAAGAGTATGCTTCACCTTCAGTACTCTCGCATGGCCAAATCCATTTATTAATTAATGCATTTTGGTGAAGAAGTATTGCTTCATCATTCATATGTGGTTTTTGATGACACGTGCTTGAAAGAGAGGAATGACAGCTGCAGGGTATTCAGAATACCACGCTTTCTTTTGCATGCAGCATTCAAATATGTATCCAAGCATTAATTAGTTTCATATAAACAAAAATAAATTTTATATACAGGTAGAATGATACCCTTGAAATTTGACATCTCCTTTGAAAACTATTAGATAAAAAAAAAAAAATTAATGGTGTCTTCACATGCTTATAAATCAGAGTAATGGCTATCAGATACTGGTGTCAAAAGATTCTACTTATTTTATATATATATTCATATTCATATTCATACATGGAAATAATTATCTTGTATGAGATAATTATCTCATATATCAGAAACAAAATAGTGGGTCCATTATTTTTTCTTTTGTCTTTTTTAAAATAATGGATCCACTTTCTTGTCTCGACACCATTGATATTTTTTGATCTAACGGCTTCAAGATAAGGTGTCAAACTTCAAATTTGACACCGTTATCAATATATATATATGTGTGTGTGTGTTGGATAAGCCAATTTACCACTCTTGTTTATTTGTTTTTGTTGGGTCGTGGACTGGTATTACTTGGATCTCATTTCAAAAAGGGATTGGGCCAGGGAAAGACTTTGTTTAGGGATAGGAACAGGTGCGGGTCACGTGCTTGCTGCTCTATTGACCCTGTTTATTCTTGGTTGTAGTTTCAAGTTTCAACTTTGAATGAATAAAGAGGAAGAGGAAGAAGAAAAGAGGGGAAGTTGGTAGCAGTTAGCAATAGGCATGAGGATCGTTCGGAGAGATCTCGTACCGAATGGA
The DNA here is from genome assembly GCA_032173675.1 of Gastrolobium villosum. NCBI lineage: Eukaryota > Viridiplantae > Streptophyta > Magnoliopsida > Fabales > Fabaceae > Gastrolobium > Gastrolobium villosum. The sequence continues at coordinate 68,479 of JAVKPL010013846.1, read as the reverse complement.
CCTGGTAGCGTTAAGGTGCAATTCCAATTCTATATAGTTTCGTTGATTAGTTTTTTTTTTTTTTTTAAATTTAAAAAAATTGTTGTTTACGTTTTTGATATGAAGATGGTGCCAGTGGATTCGGATGATCTATGGTATGCATATAACTTGATAGCTCCAGGAGATTCTGTCATGGCTGTTACTGTCAGGTACTCTACACAGACACAGACTCTTTCTGAATGCGTGGATTGGGGAATTTTCTCATTTTCGCATTCGTTGAACTCGTTACTTGTTGTAATAGGAAGGTTCTTAGAGAAGTAGCTTCTGGCGGACGAGAAGCGGAACGTGTCAAGCTCAAATTGGAAATTAGAGTTGAAGAGGTACTTTCTCTCATCTCATGTGTCATGTTACAATAGGGTTTCAATTTACTTTTTATGAGTTTTGTCTTATCTCTATTCATTCCAGATTGCAGATTATGACAAAGAAGGTTCTGTCTTACGTGTTCGCGGCAAGAACATTTTAGAGAATGAATATGTCAAGGTAGTGTTATCTGCAACTGCCATCTCAATTCTAACTCCAAACTGTTACTGCTAAATTGAAGTTTTTATCTTTGTAACTCACTGTCACTCACTGCAGATAGGAGCATTCCATACTTTAGAACTCGATCTACAGCGACCTTTTGTGCTCAGAAAGGTATTCTCTTAAATCATTATGCTTCATGTTATTGTTTCTTTTATGTTGTTATATGCATGCTTCACATACATAAAAAGATAAATCTTTTGCTTGGGTATAAGAATTATGCATATAACACGGAAAAAATAAAAAATAGAAAGAAAAGAAAAGAAAAACATTAGGGAAGTGGAATATTTAAGAAAATCACTCTGATAATATTTTCCCTTCTTCTGAATAATCATGATCACTGAATATTATGATTTGCCTTTTGTAGGACGTTTGGGATTCTTTGGCTTTGGAAGTACTGCAGCAGGCCACCGGTATGTTATCAGTTATCTGAGTCTGCCAATTTTATTATAGACATTTATACTTATGGGAATTGAAAGTTAGTGTAACCAGTTTGCAAGGGAATTTCAGGAACTGCTAATTTGAAGATATTTCTTTAACAGTACAAATATCAGCCTGTGTATTCATTTTTCCTGACATTGGACCTGACAAATGTACCTATGACCAAAATGTTGAAATAGGCATTTTCCTCATTTAAGTACGCATTGTAAGGCAAATGGTGGAAGTCTCATTCATATTTACTAAGCAATATGGAAGTCATAATCCTCTTCTGATTAGATCGTAGTATGATTGTTGGTGTAAAACTGTAAATCTTGGTAATCAATATGGTAAATTAAAACTCCATGCATATTTTGCAGATCCTGGTGCAAGTGCTGATCTAGCTGTTGTGTTGATGCAAGAAGGATTAGCCCATATCCTCCTTGTTGGTAGAAGGTACTAGTAACTTTCATTTGAAATGGGTTTGATATACACATTACTTATAATAGCATTTTATACAGAAGATATTTAGACTACCTGGTCAGCATTCTATAATAGTAGGACGGTTGGTTTGAGGTGTATTTGATTTTTGTGCGGGGAACCACAAACTCTGTATATTAAATAGATGTTCTTCTTGTTGACATTCTAGTTAACTTTTGACATGTGATTTTCTAATCGCAATGAAATGATTCATCTTATTACGACTGATTAAACAGTGTGACTGTTACACGTTCACGGATAGAAACTTCAATTCCTCGCAAGCATGGGCCTGCTATTGCTGGTTATGAGTCAGTATGTTGTCTCTCTCTATTGGAATGATTTGTTAGTGAATGAATTCAGCAACTTGGGTGTCATGATTCTAAAGCATTATCCTCCGTTTTGCAGGCTTTGAATAAGTTCTTTGAGAATGTTTTGCAGGTAAATTGAGCACAAGGACTTATAATTCTTATGTTTAGCATTTATTCTCATTAGTGATATATATGGAATATATAAAATTTAAAATGGGTTTACTATAATTTATAAAACTCTTTTTTCAGTCAAAAGGGATTTATTAAATTTATAGAACTACTGCTAATGATATGCTGCAAAATCAAATACCCCTCATAGCTCTATAACCTGATGTGTGTTATGTGTGGCTCTAGCTCCGAAATGGCTCCTCATTCTTTCTTACTGCCACTTCCATACCCATGGTAATGTGAGATGCCTATGCTGATATCATATCCATGTACCTAACTTGGGCATCTTGCTCAAGAATCCAATATATGCATAATCAGTAACATTAGATGCCTGGATGAGGATGCCCATGTATCAAATATCTCTTTATTGTATAAATGACTTTGTCTGTCTTTGTTTCTTTGTCCTTTGCTTCAGAGGATATCTTATCCTCATCTTTTGTTGTATTCTTTCTTTCTTCTCTCTAATAATATTATATTTCTTCTTTTATCCAACAAAAGTGTAAAAGGGGCATTTACAAGTTTAATGGATTTTACCAATATTTGTTTCAGGCTTTCTTGAAACATATAGATTTTAACGTGGTTCGTTGTGCTGCGATTGCAAGTCCAGGATTTACAAAGGTACATAACTATTCCCTGTTCGTTTTATTTGGCTTCATTCTTAGTGAGCATTTACAAATTTTATATATATATATATATATATATATATATATATATATATCAATAATAAATATATTTATCTTTAATGATTTGTACATGCATATGGTTAGACAGGATTTTTATAAAGTGTTTATTATACTTATATTTTATGTCTCTATTTCTGTTTCAGGATCAGTTCCATCGTCACTTATTTTTGGAGGCTGAAAGAAGACAGCTACGACCTATTATTGAAAACAAGTCGCGCATCATTCTTGTTCACACGAGTTCAGGATACAAGTATGGTTGCTTTCTTCATGGCATCTTCTCTTCTCTTTATGAAAGCTTTGTGAGATAACTAGCATTAAGTTAAACATTTGAAAATTGTTCAAAACAAGTCGCGCATCATTCTTCTGCTCACAAAGCTCAGGATACAAGTGTGGTTGCTTTCTTAATTGCATCTTCTCTTCTCTATTACTACTTTTTAGGAGTATATGAAAGCTTTTTAAGGTAACTAGCATTAAGTGACACATTTAAAAATTATTCGGGTCAATTAGATGTAGCTTGACTTAAAATAAATTTTCTTATGTGATATGCTGTATAATGTGCCCGTCTTTAATACTTGATTCAACAAAGTTGTATTTGAACACATATTGTTTGAGAATGGTGACTAAAATAAGTTTGGTAATTGCATCTGCTCCATCTATAATGTTTTGAATGAATGCCAAATCTCATATGCCTGCCTGTCAAAGACATCCACTATTTAGAATGTGAAGAACTTACGGATGGACTTCGTAGTTCATTCACTTGTGGGTACTGCAGTGTTTGATTTATCTGATCTCTTTCACATTATAATTTTTTTATCTGTAGGCATAGTTTAAGGGAGGTTCTGGATGCTCCAAATGTCATGAATTTGATAAAAGATACCAAGGCAGCACAAGAGGTACCATCAAAACCAAAGTAGTTAGTACACTTTTTTTACTTTCCATTTTGCCCTGCTGAACATTTTCCTTATCCTGTTTACCTATTGCCTATTGATCCTGGAACAAACTTTATTCTCTTTCTTTTTCTTCAGGTTCGAGTTTTGAAGGATTTCTTCAACATGCTTTCAAATGTCAGGTTCTATTTTTGAGATGCTTTTGTTTGCCTTGCCTTATGTTTATGGTTGGAATGTCAAATTCCGTATTTAAAAATTCTAGTTGCCAATGGTTTGAGAATTATTTATTTTTAAGAATGGAATGGGTGAGAGGCACTAAATTTAGGTGGATCAATAGGGTTTTTGTTTAACTTTTATTTGTTCATAATCATATCATGTTTAAAAGAAGAATGTTGATCTTTCAGTCAGTTGCATGATTAATTGCTTTAATGTCCTTTAGATGCGTACTTGATTAAAGCTACTTAAGAGAAATACATCTTCCTTGAAATTTCCTTTTCGTTTTTCATTCTAATTTGTTCGTAAGTGTTTATAACTCAAATTCCACAATTTTTTTAATCAAAGATAAAACATTATCTCAAAACTATATGGGGGTAATTTTTTCCCTTATGAGCGTGGGAGAGCTGCTTCAAGTTCATGTAACTGTTTATTTTGAGTATGGAATATTAGGATTAGATGTATCATACATAGATACGGATATGGGTACAAGTTTTGGATATGATACCGAGATGATGTGGGGATAAGAATTATGTTAATAAACTAGGATACATGTATGGTAGGATATGACATAAAATATATATAAAAAATCATGTATATCATCTTATAGAACGTCAAAAAACATATGAAAGCATCATAAGACCTCATAAATAGAACAACACTATAGTAGTCTACTCCATGAGTGAAGGAGAATTTTTTTTTCCAGCTTAGTCATTGCAAATACGTTATAAACTAACATTTATCAAGTGTTCGAGTATCATGTAAGGTATCTGTATCAGATACATATTGAACACCAGTACTACAGTCATTTTAAAGTATGTGTGCCTCCTAGGTTTGGCTTTATTGTATGCAGGAAAATATGATGTCAGATGTTTTTACTCTTTGTCCCAAATTGTTTAATTTCATGATGTCTGTTAGAGTTGTGCAGTTCATTATTGGAGAAACCCTTTAAGCTTGTGTTTTATATAATGATTGTTCTTTGTTAAGTACTGGATGGGTACTGTATAAGCTAAAACACCCTCATTTGACCTGTACTATAATAAGTATTCTTTCTTGTGTATATTCGTACTATTGATGTAATTTTTTGCAAAAAAGAGAATTCAAAAGCCCAAAGGAAGTAGCTCTTGTTTCTCCCTTAAACTGATTGTCACACCAGAGCTGTAAAATAGCTACCTACATATTGCCTTTGCAGAATTCTAGAAAATCCTGATTGAATATTTTCGGGTTGGGACAGGATCCATCACGTGCTTTTTATGGAATGAAACATGTTGAGGTTGCCAATGAACGACTAGCAGTGCAAACTCTTCTTATTACAGATGATCTTTTCAGGTACGTTATAGCTTTAAGATATTCTGAATCAAAGATAACATGCTAGACTGTTCTGTCTGATTTGGACATACTTTCACATTGTTGTATACTGCATATTTGTTTATTTCAGCCATGTGTCTTATCTCCGTTACATCCTTGGAAATGGTTTAGATCAAACATCTTTTTAAACTATTTCCATTAACTTAAAATTTGTTGTCTACTATAAAAAATAGAAATATATTTTGGTTCTGAGCCATTATAGTATCATGGTAACTGAACTTTGTCTTTGCGATTTCTTTACCATCCCATTTGTTAGCTTGGGATTTGGGTTGCAATCCAGAAAATGCTCCTTTTGATGCTGCGATAGATAATTGTGACTTCAATATATCTACATGCTTTTGATTATAGGAGTTCAGATATAACAGAAAGACAAAGGTTTGTTAACTTGGTCAACTCAGTTAGACAATCAGGAGGCTCTGTCCATATATTTTCATCCATGCATGTCTCTGGAGAACGTAAGTTTATTATTTTCTTTATTCTTTGCATTTTTTCTTGGGTGGATGGAGTGTGCAATATTTATCTTAGAACCCAATGAACTGAGAACCTGTGTATAGTTGAAAAGCAAGTTAGAAGTATTAGGTGTATAGTTGAAAAGCAAGTTAGAAGTATTAGGATGATAATAGATGAACTAAAGATTTTCCTTTTTTCTCCTTCCCTCTTTTTGTTGTGGGGGAAAACTATTGTTCAAGCATTTGTGTTCTAATTTTCTATTGTTTAAATTTAATTTTCCAATTGGACAGAGCTAGCACAGTTAAGTGGCATTGCTGCAATTCTTCGGTTTCCTCTCCCCGATCTTGAAGACATGGAGATGTGATCGATAATGTTGGTCAAACACGTTGCTGTTGGCCATGGCTCGTTTTTGTTTTTATTTTATGCTGTTCTAAAATACACAGCTGATGTTGCAAGAGTCCCCGAGAACTCCTTCCGGGTTGCTGAGTTTGCCAGATACGTTGAACCAGGGACTTGTAATATAAATCAGGCAATGCTAATTATTAGTTGCAAGTTATATTCAACGGCCAGTGTAATATATTTTGGGGTGAATACTTGTGCTCCTTGGTATTTATTTGTTGGAAATTTATACTTTCACAGTTCCCATCATGTATATGAATCTTTGAGTAATTTACATACATGCACAAAAATCACAACAAAGTGAGCATTAAATGGTGTTGATAACCGCCCCTGCCCGACTGTCACCTCCATTTTCCACTCAAACACCCTCCGTTTTCCGGTTGCGCGCTTTCTAAAATTTCCATGTATATTCCAATAATTGAATTTCCCTGTGGATAAAAATACCAAATATATATATATAAGTGCACGCATCAAGTGGAGGGGGTTCACTTTTCATCATTCACTATCATTAGGTTTAACAGATTTTAAGTTTCGCTATCTTTGATTTTGATGTGCATCTCACTGTTAACAAAAGTTTGTTTTCTTCGCATTTTATACGGTATTCCGGACGATAAATCTCTCTTTTTTCATCGTATCCAGATAATATGTTCAAATTATTTTTGACTTTTGTTTCATTTAATCACTTATAATGCCGCCACCTACCTCTCTTGATGATTACATCAACTTCGAGAGGAAGAACCGTGGAAGAACCAACAAACACGAAGGCAAACACGAAGGCTAAGGAGGAATAATAAAATTATGGGTTTTATGTTTATTATGTTGTAAGAAAAGTGATTGTGTAATGTTATAGAGATTCGTTTTGTGTGCCATATCTTTTTTTCTTTTTTTTGTTTTAAAATATGTGGGCCCCACAAAATGTTTTGTGTGTAGAAAAATTTATTGGCTCAGCGGTAAGCTTGCTTGCCGTGGTGTGTCAGGTCGCGGGTTCGAATCAGCCTCTCTACAAAAAGTAGGGGAAAGGCTGCCTAGAGTATTCCCTTCCCCAGACACTTACGAAGTGGGTATTTGAACTGGGTCGGCCCTTTTTTTATGTTAAAGGAAGAAATGAAAACCCAAAAATTATATGGTTGCTTCTTTTGTAAATGCTGATATGATTCCAAATAAATAACGCATAAAAACATATAATTCATTATAAGATTCTCAATCAAATAACGCAATTGTTACAGCAAAAGGAAAAGGGGAACAAGAAGACATTTGGAATTTTTCTAAAACAAGATAAACTCAGCAAACTTACGATTTTAAATACTATACATAACACCATGATAGGGAAATCACGTACTTGCCCCTGGCCTTGGGGAGCAGCTATAATGAAAACCTACATGTTGACAGAATAAAATAAACACACTGGAATTGCATGTCTAACAACATTTAGATGACAGGCCAAAACACCACAACCTATTCACTCAGCTTCGTTCATAGCTAAAACAGGTCAAACATGATTCTGGGTAGTTCTTTCTGGATGCCCTTTTGATTGGGGCTGCTAGTGAAGTTACTCCAACACAAACAGGGAAGAACTAAGCAACCAACATGATTCTAGTATAGTCTTTTGCATGAATCTCCTGTGAATAATTTATCAGAATTTTGAGGATAGCATGTTCATTACTCATCTCCGTGATTGTTATTGAAACCTGGGGAGCACCCTGCCAAGGTCCATTTGGAGCAAGTATATCATTCGGCTTTAAAGATTTCATAACCTTCTGTGCTAATTCTTTTTTATTTCTCCACTTCTATTTCTAGAAACAGAACCATCCTTCCCAGAGGGTACTCCCAAAGCATGAGCAAACATTCTCTTTGCAGCTCCTAAGTTCTCCTTCTTCATATCGTCTTTACTTACACTTTGCCCTCGTTTTCCATCTTGAGAGAATTGTGGCAAATCTTTGTCAACTGGTGTTTGATCATTCCTTTTATTAAGTGAGGCTGCATTAGAACTGCTAGTGTTTCTTATTCTGCTGTTTAAGTTTTTTCTCTGGTGTAAGGTCTCTTCAGAATCTTTTGTTAGATTGGACACTTCAGAATTCTTATCTTGGTCATTTAATTCATCTGAGAGCACTCTATCCTTCATACTATTAGTAGCCAAGTCATTCTGATTCTTTGTATGGATTCTTTGACCCAATGCATGTGCAATCATTCGCTGGGCAACCACAGGCACACTACGTGGCTTTTGTTCACCAGGCTCTTTTTCATCTTCCAAATTCATAGAGAAAATTCGCTCACGAGCAACTAAATAAGCTGCTTTTCTCTCCTCCAGTGACTGCTGAAAGGATGCTGTGTTTTTCTGTGAGACTAAAAAATGCAACACAAAATCAAGGCCCACAAAACAGTGCAAGTATTCACATCATAAAAAATGGTAAGAAGTCATTAGGAAAATTACTATTTTCCATATGAACTTATTAAGTTTATTATACACAAGTTGTCACTCCTATACGCATCTGCAAACAAAATTGTCATCAGTGTAGTGCTCTCATCTGTCAGTTTATATTTGCTGGGTGTTCATATGCCTCTCATTTGTCAGTTCACATTTACTTCTACATCAGTATTCTATTTCTATTCTAGCTTTATTACAAGTCTAATAACTGATGCAGTGGTGTTTTACTTTTAAGCATAAGTGTTTGTGTGTTATTTTTGTAATTTTTTATGGATTTCTGTGATCTCTATACCATCAATACTATCCTATTTTTTAAAACAATCGCTTTGTTCCTATATCTATGTTACCAAACCCACGTTCTGTATCAAATGTTCATATCCATGCATCATATAGGAAACAATTTTATGTCATCTACATGTCATATGCATGTTATACTACAACACAGTAACGCAAAGTAGTAATAATAATAATAAAGAGATAATAGAAACATACACTTCTCTATCATAAATCTTTCACACAGTATTTTTCCAAGTCTTTAAATAAAATAGAAAACTGTGAATCTCATTTACAACATGTTATATGCTATGTCTTTTACTACAAGAAAATAGTAAGCTGTTATAGCTATGTACTAAAATGACTGACAGAGAGAAGAAGAATCAGTAGTATGTATTACCTGGAGAGGCTTCTTTCCTCCTTAATATTTGGTGTGATGTAATCAAAGATTGAGGTTCATCATACTTCCATAGGATATCACTAACAAGGATTGGAGGTCTGTAATCCATCCATATATAACAGTTATTTCGTAAAAGGAACCTTAAAAAATTGCTGAATTACTAAAAAAATAAAGTAATCCAAATTAGGCTTGATATAAAAGGGGCCAGGAGAAATAAAAGATGGAAGTTCATTTACATAGATGTATCTGGACATCTCTCCAGAATCAGATGGCGATCATCTCCTTCACCAACAGATTCATGTGCAAACCTGGCACCAGTTATAAAACTATCAAACAAAGGAAAGTAGATGCAGATTTAAAATGAAACCAGAAAGGACCTTTGAAAAGGACTAGCAAAAAATAAAATTCAAAAGAAAAATACCCAAATATCTCAGCAAGGCGATGCAAGAGAAGGCGATTGTAAGAGTTCATTGGCTCCAATTCCAAGATCCCGTCTGAACTATAGTTCAATAAAAACAGATATTAAGAAAAATCTTACGCAGTACAGGAAAAAAAAAACTTTAAAATATTATAAAACAACTATTTAACACAGAACATGTATATGTTCAACTGCCACAAAAACCAGCTACAATCAGATGCTATAAATGACCAACAAAACTTACAGCGGCTCTGCAAAAGCCCCTTCTTTACACATTAACCAATGCCATAAGACAGTTTATGTTAACCAAGTGACACTAAGTAAGAGATGAACAACATAGTTTTGAATTTAATAAGCAAACCGTGATTCTAAAACGTTGACTGTTCAAATTTGTCTATGACCACGTTAGAGACAAGTAGAACACTAGTAGTTACATTAACTAAACCTTTAACTTCAAGAACCATAGTGATGTCTTGGACTAATAATCAGGTTAAACAGGAGTATATTTTCAGTGCTCCTGTAGTAGGTACTCCTTTACCTAAATTAGTAAAAAGTAGGACTCAAATGGCATTAATCATAAAGGATAGTGTAGGATAAATGGAAGTAGGTGTTTTTTTTTTCATTTTTAAATGTTACCTTGTCTCATCATCCTGAAGAAAGTTAATTAAGGCTTCTTCCATTGTGAGAACTAGATGCTTGCAAGGAAGATTGTCCTTAACAAGAAAAGCCAATTCCTCAACCTGAAATATAAAAACATTATCATTAAGACCCAATAAACACATGACATAGGTCCTTCTAAAAGATGCTTCTTAAGTGCTAAGCCAGTTGAAATTGACACCAAACAGAAATTCATCACGCAAACATTTGACCCCAATCAAAACCCTTAATTAACATGAAATAAAGGAACAAGCTTGGTCATAAAACTCAGCTTAGGGTTCTGGCTTTAGTAACTACACATTAAACAATGCAATTCGCTACGAATGAAAGAACATAATACCCAGAAAGAGAGAGGGCATGACAGTACGAAATTGAAATTCATCAGAGCATAATCCGAAAAAGAAAGAGAATCGAAAAAGCATACCATGGCGAATTGGGTCATACTCATATTGAAGAATTGAACAAAGTCAAAGGCTTTCGGTTAGGGTTTACAAAATTTGAAACATTCGAACTCGCACTTCAACTTCGGATTTGCTCAATCGATGACTGCGTGTTTGAGTTACCCACCACCTTTTTCTTTTCTTTAATGATTTTATCTCAAACACATAAATATCCTTTTGGTTATTCCTTTTCTATAACCAATACCATTTTGCCGTACTTCTCTAAAGTTTTTATTTATCCTTTATAATCTCTTACGATCAATATCTTAATCATTGATTTCCATCAATCAACGGTTAAGATATTAATCAATATAATTTATTAATTAATTATTAATTCGAAATAAATCTTAACCGTTAATTAATGAAAATTAATGGCTAAAATATTGATCGTAAAAAATTATAAATAAAAATAAATTTTAAGTATAATCTCTCTCATAACAATAAGATAATGTTATTTTAAAAGTGAAACTTTTTAGAAATTTCTCAGCATTATCTTTTTTATTAAACATACAATATATTCTTTAAATCTTATATGGATGGATTAGTAAGAGATATATATCTCATGCTATATATATAATTTATGTGTGGCCCACATTTACTAAAATTAAAAATTAAAAAAATGGGGAAGAATATTGTAACAATCAAGTTGTGTTACTATCATGTTACTATTAATCAATCTCACCGTTAGATAACTTATGTTGATCCAACGGTTATATTTATTTTCATCTTTGTATTGTTATGATTTCCTAAATTTAATACTTTATATTATTTTTTTGGTGAAAATAATACTTTATATTTATTTGGAGAAACCATACACAGATAGAAATAAATATAACCGTTGGATCAACATAAACGATCTAACTGTAAGATTAATTGATAGTAACATGATAGTAACAAAATTTAGTTGTTACAATATCTTTCCCACAAGAAAAATTGCTACAAGAAAATGGAAGGGTGATAAGAAATAATAACTCTTCTACACTATATGAGAAAATATGTTTCCATTTCATATATTGAATTAATTTAGTCTGTGAATAAATGTGACTAATTTATTGTGCATTTGTATGAGTTTTTTTTCTTAAAGAAGTTTTTTTTTATAAAAAAATAAAGAGTTTTATATGTTTGGATAAAAACTAAAAAAGAAAGTTAAAATAATTTTTTTTTAGAAGTCAGATTTATTGCTTTAAAAAAAACAGAGGTTATTTCCAAAAAAAAAAAAAAACAGAGGTTAAAAGTTAAATAATTTTTGAAAAAATCAATTTTACCCCAACCACTTCATTATACTATAATCACATATCCGGTAGTTTCATCTATAAAATGTGCTTATTAATTTTAATATCCAAAAAAAAAAATTATTTAAAAATATTTTTCATGTGATTTTTCCCGGGAGGTTATATATACTTATCACATAAGTTTATCATCCTTACAACCAATCTCCTGACCGTTAGATTAGAATTAAATCTAATGGCCCATAATTATCCCTTATAATCATAAATTTTTTTTCTCTAGAGAAAAAATTAGGATTATGGACCATTAGATTTAATTCTAAATTAGAAGATTGGTTGTAAAGGTGGTAAATTTACCCATTGGTAAGTATAACCGTCCCCCTTTATCCAAAACCTTAATGTTTTACTAATTTAGAATCAACTTATTAATTCTTCTGCACACATAACTTCATCCTCTTACCATATACCATAACGACGAAACATTCTTACATGTTTTTGGACGAAGAAAACTCTCCAAAAAAAATTTCACGATTAGATGTCACGTAGTGTGTGAGACTTACATAGATCTAAGGACGGAGATGCTCCTCGAGTAAAATTTTACTCCACCAGATTCGTGAGTTGGATATTATTCTGTTAATGCAGACATTTATGCTTCTATATTTTTATTCAGTATTAATAAAACTTAATGCGATAGAGATAGAGCACATAATTTTGGAGGAAATTTTTTGTTATTATTGTGCGGTTCAAATGAGCTTTTTTATTTTAATTTTGCAGAGCATTAGAGACGGCATTCAAAGTTGTATATGAGAAATTTGTACAAATATATGTATTATAAACGGACTATTATGTCTAAGTTGATGGATGAATGAATTTGGCAAAATATTTATTATTATGTATAGATTTAAAAATTCAATTGATCGTTAATCCATGTGAGTTTTTTCTTCGCTTGTTAGACGGTTATACACAATATTAATGAAATCATAACTAAAGTTCGTGACTGTAATTCATGTTATAAGGTGACCAATTGCAGTTGGTTATTTCTACAAGAAGAAATAGTGTTAATAAAATGGTAGAGAAAAATGGTAAACTGAAGGATCAAATCTCTCGCTATATAACCAGTCTTCTGATATATTATATAGCAGCAGTAAAACTACTGATCAATCTGTAAGCTCTGGTTCTTTGGACGGGACAGGCCAAGTTCAGTAGAGCCTTCTTGGGGAGAGTGACCATTTTGCCACACTTCATCAAATTATTTACCAGACTACCACGCCAACGGTAAAATTTTCCGGAATGCCACGCGGCATAATTCGCTACATTGTGCAGCGAATTATGTTTGCAAGTAATTCGCGACAGTGTAGCGAAATATGCCATGTCAGGGTACACAGTCAGCAAAAATGACACGTGTCAAGCCATCAATAATTCACTACACTATGTAGCGAATTATGCTTGTATTGTTGCTAGCTTGACACGTGTCATTTTTGCTGACTGTGCATCATGACATGGTATATTTCACTACACTGTATAAGAAATTACTTGCAAACATAATTCGCTGCACAGTGTAGCGAATTATGCCGCGTGGCATTTCAAGAATTTTTACTGTTGGCGTGATAGTCTGGTAAATAATTTGATGAAGTGTTACAAAATGGTCACCGTTCCGCCTTCTTGAGCTCGAGCGATTCGCTAAATGCTGAAATTCTGTGTGCCCTTACCCAGTAACATCTTTAATAAGCCTTTAAAGTTGGCGTACATATGCATCAGTATAGCACACTACCAAAAATACGCATGCAAGTTGCACACTATCTGAAGTCTGAACCATTCAGGATAGAATAAGTTTAAGTAAATAATTTAACCAAAAACTTCCCTATACCAAAATATGAAACTAATTACATTATAATTTTTCGACACCAAAAAAAAAAAATGTAAACATGCCCCCAAAATATATAGCTAACACCACAGACTTGTTGCCTTACAATAATTCAACAGTTGCTGCCCTTAATATTTCCCTTCAAATAAAAATCAAGACATTTAAAAGAATATTACAAATCAATTATGCCAAAAGAAACTGCACAAATGTAATTCATATATTAGATGGGTTCCTGTCTTTTAACATGATCACCAGCCACCAGAAGAAACAAAAGAAATGTACAGATTCTATTTTTCCTCGTTCCTCTTGTTCTCTGACAATTCAGCGGATTATCCGCTGAGCACCTAATTTTGGAGCAGCAGGTTTAGCTCCCCGACCTCTGCCACCTGATAAGGGCCTGGCCTTTGTGGTGGGAGCAGGAGCAGCAATGGCAGCCCAGGGATCATCTTCATCAGTTACAGTTGATTTCAAATTTAATTGTTTTGCGGTTTTTGGAGCAGGAGCTGCTATGGAACCCCATAAATCATCATCTTCATCCTTGTTCAGCTTTGGCGTACTTTTGGATCGCAAACTTGAGGCTATAAAAAATAAATTAAAAAGCCCTTCCATTTAATACCCGAGTACATAAAATTAACCAAATAAGTAAATTAATTGACTAATTGGGTTTTATTAAGGACATTGTCCAATCAAGTACAGATCACATGCTATATAAAATGGCAGCAGCATCTCTAAGACAAACAATATTTTTTTCAGTTATAATTGTCAAATTAAATACAACAAAAGCTCAAAATGCATTTCTTAGTTAAAAAAGTGGTTAAAGCAGCTGCTTTAGTCACTAATTCACTAAATGCCAATCCAATCATTAAGTGGAAAACCTGAACTAGGAATTCATACACTCCCGTCAATCACTTTGTCAGGATATTGTCATTAATCATAGGCAGGCATCAAGATACACTTTTTTATTCTAGTACATAGATAAATAACTTTCAATCTGACATCCAAAAATTATTAATAGTAACTAGGAACTTGCAGTCATGGAAATGAGGTAATCCCTACCAAAAGACTTAACAGTTGAATAATCAATACCTTGTTTTGTCTGTGAAGCATGTTGAGAAACAGGCCGTCTTTGAGCTGCTTGAATATTTGCAAGAGCAGGAGTTGGCTTTGTTTCTTCAAGTGGTTCCAGATCATCCCACCCATCCTTGTCATTTTCACGCTCCTCATCGATTCCATTCTCCAGTTCCCCCCAGCCATCCGTTGATGTAGGGGATGTAGGGACAGGATGTTCAGCGAAATCTGGTGTGGAGCTTACACGGACAGGTGCTGTTGATGGAGTATCAATAGCTAGAATACCCAAAAAAGAAATGAAATAAACAAATGAAATTGTAAAAATTTACTCATAGAAGGAAGCCATCCGAATGAAGCAGAACAAATCAAGGCAGTATCAACAGATCATCAGATAAGGGAGCAGAATTAATAGCTTTGCCTCAAGGGTGGATAGGGAGACAAGGGATGACATCTTTAGGTGTGCCTTACCCCCACAGTTTCTCAGTTTTCTTCTTATTTTTCTTCATAATTAACACAAAATCAGACCAAGGTATAGTTAGTTTGATTTTTTGGGGCCCCGATAAGTAAGACAAGCTATTTCATAAAAGAACTTGCGGAGATGACCTCAAGTCCCTTCATCCAAAAGAAGAAGCTTTTGTCTCTAAACATGGAGAAGGTGGTGCACTAGACCTGAAGATCAAAAGGTACAAGAGAGGAATGACCCAAGGTTGATGCACCACACTGTTTGCTGACTTCATCTCATTATAGGAGCTCGTGCTCAATTTTCTCCTCGTGATTTCATTAATCAAGAGGAAGATTCCTTTCTTTCAACACCAACGCATACATTTGTCATTCCTAAAGTGGATTTTGTATTTACCAGTTAAGACTCAAATGTTCATTAGGGATGGCAGCAATATTCCAGTGAAATAAGTACGAGTGACTGAAGTTGGTTACAAAAGCATTAATGGCATTTAAAGGTATATGGATGATCCGGTGGTTGAACCATGCTACACATTTTAGATGTTCAGTAGTGAAAATAAAAATTTATCAAGAGCTTGATGCAAAGCAGGCCAAAATGGGGAGGGGACGATTTAATCACATATTGAGATGAATATGCAACAAGCAAATCAGATTTAAAATAACTACGAGATTGATCATTAGGCATACCTGAGCTGGCATTAGAAGATGTTGGAGTAAGTGCACTAGAACTCACAGAAGGAACTGGAGCATGATCAGAAGGTTTACCCTTAAGGGTCAAAGAGCTCATAGCCCATCTGCATAGTAACGAGAGTTAAGTAAGCATGGGTTAAATGCGGAGAAACTGCTCAGCAGCACAGGTGCAGTTAAAGAGGACTGAAGCTCAACTAGAAAATCAGGCACCCTAAGGTGATGCAGAGCTCCTGAAGATTTTCTGTTGGGGTTCCATTTGCAAGGTATGGGACTTGGAGTCCCACATTGGTTGTACGGGAAACTAATGTGGGATTTATAAAACTTTGAGTACTCTCACCCTTTGAGCTAGCTTTTGGGGTGGTGCATCCTAAGGTCTCATCATTTTTCAAACAAGACAACTACAGACAGGTGTTATTTTTTGCAACTGATTAAGTACCTTTCCTGGAGTGGCATGCAAACACATGTATGCATGCATGAATGCACGTATACTACCAATAAGAAGTCATAAATGCAAGCTTCTGATCATTACTATCCACTCTGTAATTATGTGCAACCCTCCTAATTTATATGCATTTGTATGTGGCCACTAAATCAAGTTTTTAAAATTAGATTGCAAGACATACAACATTAAAGAAAACTCCTCATAATACGAAGGTAGACAAGAAATCAAAAATTAGGTATTATTCTGTGCATTTTTAATTAAAACACTAATTTAGAAAAGAAAAAAAAATGGAACCTCCTTTTGAATAATTGTGATCTAAATTATCTAATATAAAAAATTCATGTTAACACTCTTGCTCTCCCTTCATTGCTTAACATGTAAAATGCCTGGCCACACAAAGTTTGGACTGACTTACCCAAGTAAACTTGCATTTCCTGGAATTGATGAGATTCCCATGCCTGCACCCCCAGTAGCGTCTGCTGTATTTGTCTATAACAGAAAGACAAACAAGAACATAAACATCAGTATCACAACAAATCACCAATAAAAGGGGGAAACTACAAATTATCACCATCAAATAGGCCAACCACATAAGCCAGGCTTCCTTAATTTATTAGAACAGTAAACTATATAAATTGTTTAATATTAGGTTTTTCTCAAATTTGTCTAATAGATAATGTATGTCAAATACCCAATAATTTCCTATCACTTCAACCTTTTGCCCTACTTCTTTTGTTTTTGTAAATATTATTACCACTACAATCAGGACCACGACACTGCATAAGCTAATGATTATCAGTTTGTACATACTTTAGGTAAGTATGTACCTTCATCTCTATACCCAAGAAGATCATCCCTATCTGTCGGTATACTAGGATTCGGGCCTTAGGGGATAACCCTAAAAAACATGAGGAATGATTGTGTTTTCTTCACACGAGATTTCATTAAAATAAAATGTCTTTTTTATCAACAAAAAATTAAACAAAGGACATTATTTCGTAAAACTGTATAACTAGAGATGACGTGTAAAGGATAAACAAGAACTAAGTATCCCGTACATTGCAAGGGTATTTTTATATTTGGTACAAAACAAAAATATAAAGTAAAAGAAAAAAATGTTTAGATTTATAAGGGAGATATGCATAATTAATTTGTAGAATCTAAAAAACAAATTCAAAGAGAAAAAATGAAAAAGATTATAAAGCTATTGATTCAAATGAATTTGAATTCAAATTTAAAAAGAGAAAGTAAGAATGACGTGTCATTCTTTTTCTTTAAGAGAGAATAGACTAAAAGATTAAACTACTCTAAAGAGAGTGTAATCCAATTTGATATATATGGGTGGATTTACTTATATGAAATCAGAAGTTAGTTAAATTAATAATAATAATAATTCTAAACTTTCATCTAATTTCTTCTAAAAGATATACATGCAGATTCAATTAAGAGCCATAATATGCTTTTACCAAAAAATAAAATAAAAAAAAGAGCCATAATATGGATGAGTAACGGGGAAAGATATTGTAACAACCAAGTTTGTGTTACTACCATGTTACTACCAGTCAATCTCACTGTTAGATCGCTTCTGTTGATCCAACGGTTATATTTATTTTCATCTTTGTATGGTCATGATTCCCCAAATTTAAAGTAAAAGCATTAAATATGGGAAATCATGACCATACAAAAGTGAAAATAAATATAAAATATTAAATTTGGGGAATCATGACCATACAAAGATGAAAATAAATATAACCGTTGGATCAACATAAGCGATCTAACGGTGAGATTGACTGGTAGTAACATGGTAGTAACACAAACTTGGTTGTTACAATATCCTTCCCCATGAGTAACAGGCAAAAAGAATTCCAGAGTATACCTTTTCATAATGTTGCTTTGCCAACTGCAAAAATTGATCAACAGCTTGAAATGCCTTAGAACGAACATCACTGTTTGAACCATGACAAGAATAACATATAATTACTACCTTGAAAAATGAGATATAATCAAAGGAATAATGACACGAATGATCTCTATTGGAATCTGAAGACTGCAAAACAACCAAAGCAGCACATAGCACCAATATAAATACTCATACAGAAGAACATCTATCATGAAGATTCCAATATTCTAATACTAATTTTTTTTTAAATGAAGGAATTAAGCAAGAATAAAAGTAAATTATTTTGAAAAAAATGAGTCAACCCGTATATTAATCAGTGGGATAAATCAATTCACTAGAGAACTCCTCATCTACAAATAGCTAAGGGGATATTAGAAAATAATAAACCATCTGCAAGATATAACCTGTCAGGATCAATTGTGAGTACAACAACATTAGGAAGAATCTTAGTAGCAACTTCAGTGATGTCATAATATGAACTGGTGGCACATAAAGCCATAATGCCTGAACAATCAAAATTTAAAATGATAAGAAAATACTTTTCGAAGAATTTACCAACAGAAAAACTGAAGAACAAGAGTAATAGATAGATGTGCATGATTCTGATACCTGCTCCTCTAGCAGGTGGAAAAGTATCACGTAAAGCACGGACCGTAAATGCATTAATCAACACTCTTTTTCTTGTCTGCAAAATAGCTATGAAGAGTTAATTCACCAATGAACGTATGCTAGCATCATTAAATAAAATATACCAAACTATTTGAACTTGCAGATATAATTTGATTATACCCCTTCGTTTAAGTAGCTTGCAATATTTCCCAATAAAATGGTAGTATTTGTTCGTATTGCTGGTTCTTCATCAACCTACAAAGCAAATATCAAAATTTATACATTTTAGAAAAGGAAAACCAGAAAAAAAGATGCCTTTCTCATCAGCCCAACAACCCTTCCCCCCACCCAAAAAAAAGACCCCAAAAAAATAGCCCTTAAAATGCCTCCATTTTTACAACTTAAAATAGAGTGTAAATTATTAATGGAAAGCAAAAAGTAAGGCTTGCTTATTCTTCATTGCCTCAGTCAGCAGAAGCAATTAGCCTTTAATTCCCCACACATTAATGGTTGAAGCAGTACCTGTAACTTTGACAGATGCTTTAATAACGACCCTGAAATGGTCCTTTGAGACAGCTGCAATTATGAGATAAAAAACATTGTTACAAATAAATAACGGGCAATACTTCTCTCATTTAACATGAGAGAAGTTTTTTTTCCAGCACTAACAAGAAATGTGGAGCCCACAAGCTAAAGAAAAAATAAAAATAAAAATAAAATGCAGGCACGTGTTTCTATGTCTCTATAACATAAGATTTTATCTCCAGCTTACCAAAAAAAGATTGTTATCTCCTACAGCTGGAGAAAACAATTTCCCATTAATAAAAAAACAAACAAGTAACTTTTGCAGATTCATCAAATAGAAGAGAAGATTGGGAGATGAAAAAGGAAGAAAAGGAACAGTGAAGATAAAGGAATTAAGCTTTTAAGCACATAGCCTTTCTATCGGGGTTCACCAACATATATGTTGGAGTATAATATAAACCATTAAAAAAGCCCTCACCTAATAACTTAAGTTTTTGGGTTGAATTGGTTCTTTATATGGTATCAGAGCCTCGGTGTTAATAATTAATCATGTCTTGTGGAGTTTCTTAGCACAGGTAGGCGGGCCTGTATATTATCCACCATTCAAGCCCAGTAAGATCTCGTGTGAGAAGGCGTGTTGTAGTATAATGTAAACCATTAAAAAGCCCCTCACCTAATAACTTAAGCTTTTGAGTTGAATTGGTTTTTTATAATATATATTGAGGAATTGCGCAGCTTTGTTCCCTTGAATTTCTTTATTTCTTGGTACTTTACTGTTTTGTTCTTTTGTGTAGGAGGATTCCTTATCCTCCCTTCTCTTTGTATTAATGAATTTCTTCTTTTATCAAATATCAAAAAACAATTTTAAGAATCAACCAGAATTCAAAGACCATTTGGCATTATAACTGTGAATCAGAAGCAAACCTTATATCTCATTGATGTGCCTTCAACTTCATTTATTTAAACCCAATAACTAAATCTGAGCATCGTAGAAAGCATTTATTCAAATATATATTGAAAAACCAATTAAGGTAGTTCTAAGAGCAATAACAGCTCTGTAATGCTATTTCCCAAGCTCTGACACAAGCCAGACCTCTGTTTAACTAGACAGGTTAATATTCAAAGCACCATCCCACCCCTCAAACAATCCATTAAGATCATTG
Source organism: Gastrolobium villosum (assembly GCA_032173675.1). Taxonomy (NCBI): domain Eukaryota; kingdom Viridiplantae; phylum Streptophyta; class Magnoliopsida; order Fabales; family Fabaceae; genus Gastrolobium; species Gastrolobium villosum. Next base: position 47,989 of record JAVKPL010013846.1, on the reverse strand, counting down.
AGACACCAAGGCATACAATATTACAATATCATGTTAGATCTAACTACAACTTGGCCCAAATCAGTGATATCACTAATATTAATTCATTTAATTCTACCTTAAATAGGCATAATTAAGAAATGTGTTCTCCATTATACCTTCCATCAAAGCTTACATAGTACGGAGATCACTTTAATATAAATTTTGCAATAACCAGGTCATATATACAATGTAAACACCAAAAGCCCAGTACTAGCAATATAACAGTATAACAAATTTCATGTGTCCAAAATTCTCATTACGCCAATAACATCTCTCGTATAGAAAATAAACATTTGACAACAGGAAAGAAAAATTTGCCAACATGTATATAAAATAAACATACCTTCTGAGCCAGAATTAGCATGGACTTGAGAGTAAGTTCCCTCAGAAAAGCAGATGTATCAGAGAATCCAGTAGCAACATGAGGGTAAACCTGATCATAAGTGTCAATAATAATTGCACAGTATCCACATTGTTAGCATGAATCTCTTTGTATTGTACAACACAGAAAAAAGAAGTAAAGAAATTAAACAATCTTATCTTGACTACGCACCTGCTCATCAACAACTTGTGCTGATAATGACTCTCCATATTGATCGATATGTTGAAGAAGGCCAACTCGAATAGCTCGGTCATTGGAGGCAAAGAGTTTAACAATTGTTGGAAGAACCTAAACATGAAATATTGAAATCCAATACAAGCATGAGATGAATCCTGATTATAGTAAGAGAGAGAGAGAGAGAGAGAGAGAGTTAATGAAGCACTCTATGAAAGAAAGAAGAAAAAGATCACCATGAAAGGACTGAAATTATTATTTACCTTGACACGGAACTCCTCAGCTGAAAGCCAGGAACCCATTTTCAACAATGCAGTCAAGGCGGGGGCAGCAGCTGAACCAAATTCAAGGGCAGAAGCTAATAAAGGAAGTAACTGTGAAAACCAAAAACGAACGACATAATCAATTGGGATAAAATGTTTATCAGATTAAAAGTTTAAAATTAGAACTTCCAAAGAGAGATACCTTCTTCAACATAATCTGACGAGGAAGCTGCTCTGCTAAATTTGGAAGCTTGCGGAAGAAGGTGTCTTTCTCAACACTATCTTTCAAACTGAGAATTTCCATGAAATGAATTGTGTCTACCAGCTTATTTTGAAAATACTCTGCACATCCATTAGCAACAAACTCAAATTAAATACACAGAAAAGAATGCAGAGAAACTATATCAGGACTACAAAAAATCATGACTATCAAAACAAGAAAGGAAAACATTTAGAATGAGCTATAGATTGTTGAAGCGGATATTCTTTTTGCTCCTGTACAACTTATCATGAGTTCTTCAAACAAAGTAGTAGTAAAAGTGCAAAACTTCAACAATGCTAAGTTAAACAAAGTTTCTATATATGACACCTATAAAAATATTAAGACGCACTCACCACTGTTTTCTATAAGCTTTGATGTATTCAATCTACGAGAAGGCATGGAACTTAGTAGCCGCTGGTAATCTGGAAGCAAAGACTATAAGACAGAGAAAAAAAACACATACAGAAGAATGAATATTTCATCAGAATGAGATACAAAAGCAACTGACAGACCAAAACCTCCCTTAATCTTTATACACATAATAAATAGAAAAACAAACAGATTAAATTCCTAAGCAGGCTGACCTTGGGAATGGAGACAGTGTTGCGTAACTCCTCAGTTTTGACCAACTTCATACCAGAGAATAGCTCATAGATTAGACAACCTATAAAATTAGAATTTTCAGTCATTTAGAAAGGTCCACTTAGAAAGAGAGAAAAATGAAAAAAGACAGGATAAAAATTAGTCTGTGAATCTATAACATCTGTACAAGTTTTCATAATTTAAACTAAAATTACTCAGACAAAAAAGGTAGCAAATTTCTTCTAATATATAAACATATTCTTAAAGAAAATTTATGCGAGAGAAAAGGTTAAACAAAATATGTAAACATCAAATTTTGAAATGCATACAATTTACTAGGTTTGGAAAGAAGGGGATTGGCCATTATCAGCAACATAATGCAAACGCAGATTTAAGAATATTTCCTTCTTCCTTAAGAACCCCAATTGACATTCTGATCCCTTCTTAACAAAAAGAGCAAGAAGAAACATACCCAATATGCGAGAATAAGAGGGCCAGGGAGTTTCACTAATTGCACTCCATTATGTAAACAATTGTAAATATCAACTATCTCTAAAGCTCAAATTGTTAGGTGATAGTTCAAGATTGGTTTTTAAATCACTAACATATCCCCTCACGAAAGAACCTTTTGGGCTTGAAGTGCAGATATTGTACAACCTCACTCTACCTCTGCTGAGCTCCTAAGTCCTAACTATCTTGTCATAGAAATTATGATACCATACCAAGGACCATCTCTCCCGAAAGATGGTAGGTGAAGGTTCAAAATTGCTTTTTATATCTCTGACAGCAAGAAAGCTAATGTAATTTCACCAACTACAAGTTAAATTTATTTGTTCCTCTTTGTGTAAGCAGCTAGCTCTAAATGAGAACAAGTTCCATAATATAAGTTATGGCCACTTGATACAACCATGTTGACTAGGCTAGACAATAAAAGGACGTGAAATGTCACCATCAGCAAGCAATTAAAAATGCAACAATACCAGAATGTTCCGCTGTTCCATTCCACGTTATATTCCAAATTGCCATCACAATGCATTATAATTAAAAGGAACAGAAAATAACATACCCATGCCCCAAGAATCAATGGCCCATGGAGGAGACTTCTTAATTACAGCCCAGTCAGATTTTACAAGCTCCATTGGTTTGTATTGTGCTCCAACAAGCCATGCATATTGCTAAATGGAAAACATGTGAGGAATATATATTAGGTTTAACTAATTGATATCCTTTTATTCTTTTCAAAAATAAAAAGCCCTAATTAAATCTTTGCAAGATGGCCCAGAAAAAACTCCTTACAAGGGAGCTTCCATAATGTCAGTCAATTTTGCAATGAATGTTGTAAAGATAGATGCTCAGCCTCAAATGCTAAAAAAGACCAGTAAAGTGAAGCAACACATGGCTGAAACTTGAGGAAAAGTTTTAAAATCACACTTCAGTCTGCTGATGAGTTAAAAGGACCTTTTAACCTCATACCCAGGAACTTTCACCGTATGTGGAGTGATTATTTCACTAGGATGAGTTACTAATATCTGATCTTCAAGAAAAAGGAAAAATAAAAGTTCAAAGCAAAATGCTAAAGCTAACAAGAAAACAAGGTATTCCAACCAAACACAAAATTACCAGCATTTGCCCAGAGGAAGTTTCATTACTCCCATCAAACTCTGATAGAACATCAAAAGCATGGAGTTTCCAGTCCAAAGTTTGCGTGACAACAACACTAGCCATGCAAACATTACCATGAACCTGCAACAGACAAATTTTGTCAAGAAAAACTGAAAAAGAAACTAATGAGCAATAAAAAAACCATATTTGGCTGATGAATACTCACAAGTTTACAATCATTATTTAAGAAGCTCACAGCTTTTGCTATTTGATGCAGGCCCCAAGCATAATATTCATCCCTACAAACCCAATAAGGAACACAATGACAAGCAAATACTAACTCAGTTAAGAAACCAATAGATACTTGAGCTCAAATCAAAGCTTTAGCTCTCATGCTCTGTAACTTACATATAATATTTCTCATAGCCTAACAGGAAACAAACAAAGACGGACCCAGGGAGGGACTAGCATTGGCGGCTGCCCCTCCCTAAATTTGTTTTTTATTATTTTATGTATAAAATAATATATTTTTAATAATAATAGGCTATTAGTACTAATAGTTAGCCTCTCCCTCAAAAATATTTATAATAGTTAGTATCTTCTATTAGTCTTTATAATACTCACAATTTTAAAATTTTATTTTCGCCCCTATTATAAAAATCCTGGGTCCGCCACCACCGGAAACAAAGGCATTAAACTGGAGATTATGTGCAATATGAAGCAGGAGCTCCATTGATACCTTTGTGTACCTTCAAGGCCTAACTCCTTCATCTTGTCTGACAGCAGCATTACAGGCTCGGTTACCATATAAATTGTAACCTTGGGAGAACCAGCATCATGAGTTTCGACCTCGGTACTGTGAAGAAATGACAAAATATTTGGATGCCTAACCTGAAAAAGAGCACCATTAAAAACAAGAAGAAAGAAACCCATACAGAAATTGAAATGTAACAGCAAACATTAGATGAGAGCATAGCTTACAGTGCGTAAACGCTTCACACCATTACGACCCGCAGCTAAATGTCCATCCTGAGCATTGGTCCCAGATAGAGAGAAGATTGACACAGCAGAACCATCATCCTGAAACCAAAACCAAGTCAACGTGAAATTAGCAAATCCTAGTGTCCAAATTGAAGTTAACATTTAATAATTGTTTCGTATCAAGTATAAGATCAAATCAACCACCATTAACATTAACATTAACATATAGATAGTCATAGATATAGTTAATTAAGTAGGAGTTTAGGAATAAAAATGATATTAGAAGTAAGTAAAGAGTGTAAGAGTGAGTTACCTTGGAGGTGCCGCGGTAATGAACCCAAGAACCCCAAGCAGAAGGGTAAGGTTCGCCAATGTTGTATGGAAGATCCTTAAGGCCCGTTCCGGATCCACCAACTACCTCTTTCAGGAATTTGAACATTATTTCGATCCAAAATCACAATTCTGATCACTGATTAAGCTATAGCTCCTATTACTCGCGGTACGGTACGCGATCTGATTCACTCTTCCTCAACGCAACACAAAACAATAATTCCAAACCAATGAGGAGGGAAAGGCCATACTCACCTTCGTCTTATCGTTACCATGCTGCTTTAATTTTTGTCTTCCAAAAAACATATGTTTACTTCATCATTTTTTTTATTAAATATAATGATAATGATTAATTCATCTTATATTTTTACAATTAAAAAAAGATTTATCATCTATTATTTAACATGCTATAAAAATTTTCCTACACACACCATTTTGTGAGGCCCTCAGCAAAAAAACTCCGGCACACAAAACGAATCTCTATAACATAACACAATCACTTTTTCTATAATATAACTCTTATAAAACCCTTAAAAAAAATAATTTTATTTTTCTTCTTTACAAGATATTGCGATTCACATTTAAATTAATTGTAAAATAGTCATCGTTATAGCAACAGTGACATAAATGCCACATTTCTCAAAAAAAAAAAAAAATCAGGCCAACAATACTTTTATTTTTATTATAGTGTCACATATTTAAGTTTGTTACCAATTATAACGAACTTGGTTAGGTTATTTGGCACATTCTCATTAACATACCAAGTTCGCTATCAGTTGTAACGAATTTTGTGGCATATATTTTCGTGACATATGCATAATTTGCAAGAAAATAAAAAACTGACTAAACTAAGTTCGCTATGACTTGTAGAAAAATTGGTACACTAATTGGAAAGTACCACGTGAACTAACCAAATTCGTTATGACTTGTTGCGAATTTGGATGCATGGTCATCTAGTAAAAAGTACCGTTCGCGTGTCATTTAGGCAAATTTTTTAGAAAAACATGTCAATTTGGTCACTGTTGCCATTGTTATTAAACTGTTCTTTATTTTTTTTGATAAATCACATATATGCTTTATGAAAGGTAATCCTATTCGGAGTGGGTCTATAATTAAGGTTTTATTATTCGGAGCTCAGCTCTCATGCAATAACTGAGCTACCGTTAATTGGTAAGTGTTATTTCTTTTGATTTTAACTTATTAGAATACCATGATATACCACCTTTTTCATTTTTTTATTAAGAAAATGTAATTTGTTAATCTAACCATATGCAATTTGATTTTCTCTAAACAAAAATGATATTATTCCTAGTGCTCTATAAGGTGTGATAATGTATTATTCCTTGTTTTTTTATATAAATATTTCAATCAATCTAAGAACTGGAAGACTCAAATACATATTCTCATCTATAATGCCAACTAAACTATCATTATTTGGCATATTCCTTGTATTCTATATACTAGTTTTTTTGTAGAAAAAAATTTCCTCAGCATTGCCCTCGATAAATCTGCTTCGTGATTATGGATATTTTTTTTTCCTTTTTAAGCTACAAACTGAGCTAAGACCTTATATGATGGTCACACCAAACAACTAAAAATTTTATAACGTATAATATAAGTTTATACTATCAGGCCTTCTACACCACACTAAACAGGCCCTAAGAGAAATATTACTTCATGTTACATCAGAGTAATTCTATTATACTATAGAGAGAATCCAAGTGGAATCCACTATTAAAAGGTATAAAAAAAAAAAAAAAAAAAAAAGAGGATTTGAGATTTTTGTAGTGAGAGAACATAAAATAACTATCTTTTACATGAGAGGAGAATTTCCTAAAACTAAGGGGAACTAGAAGGGGGGAAACGCTTGATTGGTATATAACAATATAAATATACTCTTTCGAAACATATGCTCGCAAATCTGCAGTTCGAAGTATGAATGATAATCATTCTTTTCTTTTATTTTGGTAATCGAATGATAATCATTCTATTCTCTTTCAAAGAAAAATATATATTTTTTCTTTAGTAATCATTTTTTTTTTAATTTCTATGCATATGAAAAATCTAAAAATATTTTCTTTTTCCTCAATTTTTATTCCAAAATTACCAATTCATTTGCAATAAAAAAATAAATCAATTTTTTTAATAATTTTTCCCAAATTAAATTTTTTTAACAAATACTGGTTCAAGGAATAGAAAGCTTGTTTCCCTTCTTGAATTCAATATCTTGAAATGGAAATAAAATTAAAACTACTTGGAAGAGCTAACCCAATATAGGTTCGATAATACTCGGACTCAATGAAGTATTTAAAAACAAAAAAAATGGAAACAATTTTTTTTTTTGGGAATGTTCATTAACCAAAATCCTTTTTTTTTTTTTTGCACAGTAACAGCATTAGGCATGTTCCGTGCAACTGTAAGCAACCTCTGTGTAATTGTGTTTTTTTTCCCCTTAAAATTATGGAAACGGATGTTTTATGTACTTTTTTTTTGTTTTGAAAGATAAAAATCAAAACACAAAATAAAAATAACTCTTCTCTAAATTCAATTCTAAAAACAAAACAAATAACAGTTATAATTTTTAATTTTTTTTTTACAAAACAACCCTTATCAAATAGGCTTGTTTATTTTTTTTTCTTCTAAAAACCAAAAAACTATTTTTAAAAACAGTATTCAAATTGAGCCCAGGTTGCGGACTTCCAGCAAGAGTGAACAAAATCCTGAAGGATGCGGTACTTGTGAATAGATCCTGTAATGTTAAATGTTAAATTTTCACCATAGAATGATGTAGAAACTGACTATGATTCCTATACGAAATAACAACAATAAGGCCGGAGTCATTCGTGTCTTTTAAACATTTCGTGACTCATTTCATGGCACTTCCTCATCCTCTTTGTTATAGATGGTGAACACAAACACAAACACAAACACAGAGGTACTTATTTTACTAGCTTTTGTTCAAGTTATATAAATTTGACGTAAGCTATATGGTTGCCCTATTTTGACTTTTGAAAGGGCAGCAACGCAAGAGGAACACGCCAATCAAAACTTGAGTACTGTCTCTCCTTTCACCTGAAGAGAGAGAGAGAGAGAGAAAGACTAGGAGAGGGGAGGGGGTGGCTAAAGATTACTTCGAAGCTTAAAATCACCTTCTAACAAAGTATATTATTAAATCCAGCGAAATGATTCATTAGTAAAGAAAACTCATGAATCTAACTAATCAGGTAGAGTAACCTTGGATCAGAGAAGCTTGTGCATCAGTACTCAAGAGACTGCTAAATAAAAAATAAAGTGCAACATTATACAGATGGGCATACTCGGATCTGGGGAGGTGAAAATCCACACAAAAAGTTGTATAAACTTGCAACATTCTTCAATGAGGACTGCTTGATTTCTGCTTGGCCTTCTCAATGAGGGGCTTTAACTGCTTCTTCTCAGCAAGAATCTTTAGAAAGTTAAACAAAAAGGGTATGTAATTGTGTTTCCTACGAATATTTTCTGTTCTCCATTTTTTGAATTTTTCTTCTTCCAATAAGATCTTCTCAGTAGCAGCTTCAATCCCAGCATTCACTTCAGAGAGAGAATTGTTCAGTACCTCAAAATTGCTATCGTCCACCAGTCTCTCTGACTTTGACAAGGCCAGCTGCTGCAAAATACGCTCCCTCCTCTTCTGAAGTTCCTTCAGCTCAGCAGTATACATCTCTTTTCTGTTCTTGATGATTGCCATGAGATTAAATCTTATCTCGCTTTGGGAATACCTATCGATGCGTTCCTGGATCACAGGTTGCACCATCTTCAGCCATTCTATATCCCCTTGCCCACCAGTGCACTGACCAAGGATGATAGGACCCTCCTTTAATCCATCAAGCTCATACAGTACCCCATCAACTGGTATATAGCTTATAAAATGGTAAATATCATCATCTTTGCCAGCAACCTTTTGCTCTTCAGGGACAAAAGGTTCTGGCCTTGCAAAGCTATTGTGGGCTGTACGTATGGCCTCACTATTATTGATAGCCAAACCTTTGAGTTCAGACGGAAAGTTCTTCGCAAATTCTTTCAATTTCGTCAACTCTGGACCAATGTCGATATCTGGTGAATTCATAAGAATTGACAAGATCGCCTGGGTTGCACAAGCATTATTAATTACCTACAAATGGAACCCTAAGATCAGCAAAACCATAAAATAACAAAACAATCATGATTTGCCTTTTAATTAAAATTAAATAAAATAACCTGGGTAGCAAAGAATAAATTCGGGTTGGGATCTTTAATTACACGACGCTCATCCATTTCTCCTGGACGCCATTTGAAAAGAAAAATCAACCCATATACAGGCCTGTAATTGAGAACGGAATCCCCAGAAAAAGAAAGATAAGGCAAATGTTCACAAATTAATTATCATAATTTGTGATTGTCATTATAAGTTCAAGACTAACTGAGATAGTACACTGACCTAAGGCTGTTGAGAGAGTCAATGTCCAACGAATACAGTTCCTCAACCTGCCAAGACAAATCTAGGCATGAGGATAGCATACACACAAAAAATTCTAACTGGGACCTGTTAGAAAAAAATGAATTTACCAGAAAAAATTGATCACAAAATTGAATAATTAGTTTGGTTATTTAATAGAAAAACAAGAAGATTAGTCAGTTTATCGATTCAAATCCATAATTTTCTGATAGTTTTTCAGTCTGGTTGTGACAGACCCAGATTGAATCCAAAGAGCTCCGTCCTGGATCAGCAAGAAATAGCAATCAACAATATACTTAACTCATGCCCAAGAACCCCTTTGCACAAGGTACAAGCTTTTACTAAGATGTAGAGGAAAAGGGAAACCTTTTTCCCTTCCACATTCAAAACTTTAATTTATATGCATGGTTCATGCTTTCTTATATGAAGAGGAAACCCCCATCCTAAAGCATTGCTATAAGAAATCTGGTATTTCACCTCCTCGAGCCCTTTGATTTAAATAAGATGGTAAAGGTTTCTTTTACTCCATCACTTTTTGGTGCTATGATGCTGACCTACACCGTTTTTCTTGTTACTTTATATTCATATAACAAGGAACAATCTTTTAGGATTCTGTGTGAGCACAGAGTATCCTTTTACTTTGGAGAGGTTCGAAGGGGCTTCTGATAGTTCATTAAAAGGTATTTGAGAAAACAAGGAGGCTGACATTTTTAAGGAAGCAGTTTATGCAGTTCTATGGTGAAGAATGCTCATAGCTGTTTCAAGGGAGCTACCATCTGCAAAGAGAATGGGTAGCCTCGCCTTTGATGCAGTCTTTATTTTTTCATGTTACTTGTTGTATCTTGCTTTTATTTTTATGTATCTTGAATGATTTTTATGCTCCCCCTAGTTGCATCATGTATTTTCCTAGTCTGTGAAGATTTGACAAAATCCTGCTTAAATAACAATACAGACAAAAGGGAAAGTGTGACATTTTAATATCCCTGTGAAGTTGATGCTTAAAGGTCTCATTAAGCATGTCAAGGAGATTAACGCAGGATATCCATTAGGGAAGCAAAAGGTCTTAAAGAAGAAACCAAAATTCAAAATCCAACCCCAATCCAAAAACCATGAGAAAACATGTGTTACATAAACATAGAAAATAAAAGACATAAATCTAACAAAAAATACCTGCACGCCTCTCACTTGCATTTGCTGAATAAGTTCTGTAAACACACCTGAGGAGAAAAAACAACAAACTCAAAAACAATGTAGCAAACAAAATCTATACCAAACAAGACACTATGCAAGCCCTAAACCCTAACCATCACTATAAACATATATATTCACGTCAAAGACAAAAACCATTCAATGAGAATACCGGGATCGGACTCAATGGTGCACCAAGACATGATTCCAATTTCTACAAAGCAAGCTGCAAACAATGAACAATAACTCAGCCTCAGCTATACAAATTATTTATTTATTTATTTATTTTTTAATTTTTTGTTTTTCTCGCCGCCAAACAGATGAACAAGCAAATCTTAACCAAAACCTTCTTCTCTCCAGCAACCGCAAATATTCCATTCATGAAAACACAAAACGACGCTAAAAATGAATCTATTTCGTAATAAAACGACATGAAAGAGAGAAAGAAAGAAAGAGTACCTTTATCTCTCTCCTTCTGATATCTCCGTGTTAAGGTTTCGCTTCTGCACTGTAATTCCACTCTCTTCTTTTCTTCCACCCTTCACTACCAAGGGTTTATATATCACCACATTCAATAACTCTTTTAATTAAAATTAAATTTTATAACAAATAAATAAATTTTAATTGGATTTGTTATTTCTCATTTCAAATAACATAACATACTTCATTTTAGAAGAGAGATAAATATAAAAAATGAAAATTATGGAAGAAAAATTAAATAATTTTTTTTAATTTAAATTTTAAATAAAAAAATTATTCTCTATCTATCTCTTAATATTATGTTATTTGAGATGAAATGAGAAACATTTTTTCCATTTTAATCACCTTAAAATATATATTTTATAAATAAAAAATAAATAGAAGAATGATAAAAGATAATGACGAAGAAAAGAAAAAGAATAATACAAATCATCCAATCCAGTAAGGAGGTTGATAAAGCCCACCGTTACCTCCGTATCTGGGCCAAACTCGAAGCATAAAGTACGAATTCTTGGCCCACATGACTTCAGCATGTGATGTATACCTTTATTTATTTATTTAGTGCGTGTTAATTTTTATACGTATTATAAATGAAATTTGAATCTAACCCATTCAAGTATTTAATGAAAAATATAATAAATAAAAAATATTATTTATAAATTACAACACAATTTATTTTATTTTTTTAATATATAATATTAATTAAAATCAATTATATATATAGGGGTGTGCAAAATAACCAAAAAAGTGGGTCAATAACCGGTTTTAAAAAACTAGTTCATGAACCGGTTTTTAAAGAACCGATTCATGAACCGAACCAGTTTTTAGAATCGGTTTAAGAACCGAACCAGTTTTTAGAACCGGTTTAAGAACCGAACTAGTTTTTAGAACCGGTTTAAGAACCGAACCAGTTTTTAGAACCGGTTTAAGTAAATTAGAAAAAACCAAACCATTTTCAAACCAAACCAAATTAATTTTTATAACTTTATTTTTAAATTTTTTAAATTTTTAAATTTTTTTCTTTTTAAAAAGAAAGTCGACCCGAACCGGTTCCGAACCACTTCCGATCCGAACCGGTTCTGAACCACTTCCGAACCGAACCACTTCCGAACCGAACCACTTCCGAACCGAACCACTTTCGAACCGACCCATTTAAACCAATTCGGTTCGGTTTTTCAAAAAAACCGGTTCGGTTCGACCCATGCACATCCCTAATTATATAGTAATCAATAATGATAAAATATTTTTACTAAATTAGAAAAATTTGACCAATAAATTTTATATAACTAAAAAATGGAGCTTGATTCGTATTTTTGTTTTATAGGGAAAAAAGGTAATATTATTTAAGGCCTACAATTACTATTTAGCAGGAAAATTTATGTTTATCTTTAAATGGGTAATGAGATAGATATAGTTATAGTTTTATCCTTTTATGTTTTCATTCATGAATGATGCTGATCGCCTGATCCGTTACAATTTTATTTTATCCAATAATTATTCTTAAATTTAGCTAAAATATAGAAAACAATATAATGAAAAGGAAAAGAGAGAGTATAGAAAATATCGGGCCCACCAGATTGGACTTTCAAAAACTGATCTTATCTCAAATAATTAAGATGAAAACCCGTTCCGTAAAATTAAGTGATAATAACAAACTACAGCTAGTGAATATCAAATTTGATTTTAAAAAAATGACACTGGTCAACTTTAATTGAAAATAATATTTGATTTTCTTATGAGAAAGAGTTTAACTATTATCACTAGTCAAAAAAAGAAAAATATAACACAATTTATTTATTTTAAAAACTAAATATTTGTTCACATATAATTTAATATTAAAATTAATAAATATAATTAATAACAACATAAGATTATGTATCTTCATTAAAACAATTTAAATGTTTTTTTCTCATTCATTATTTTCTCTTTTCATTAAATTTAATAATCTTAAATTATTAAAATAACATTTAAAACAAGTTAGTCAATGAAGTTTTTAGATTTTTTACCTAAAACTAGTGAACCACAAACGTTTGGCGTAATATGATTCCCTTTGACGAAAGGAGATTTAGACGACCGTTGTTTTAATAGAAAATTAATTTGGCATTGAATAGATTTAATTAGTATGTTATGGAATTTATTATATACTTATATTGTAATTATAATTACTTGAGCCGTTGACAGACTTAATGCCGTTTCAATTTTCCCACAATCGCATTATTTCATTGGCATTTGTGGACCATAATGAGGCATATTGGAAAGCAATAACTCTGCACAAAAACAAGTCAATAACCAAATGGAGAGAAAAATGAATATGGCCATTATACTTGTCATTGTTAACTACAACTGATAGTTTTTTTTTTTTTTTTTTTGGTAAACAGATGGTTTGTTTTAACTTGTACTCAATGACCTGAAATTTGGGCACATGCTATGGCGTCCAATAAGAGAAGTAAGTAATACCTCCAATTTATAAAAGTATAACACAAGATATGCATAATAATTCAGATCATTAAATTAGATAAAAAAAATATTATTTAGCAAATTTAAGATTAAATCTTAACAGTTTATTTTGTAATATTAGAGATAAGAATAAAAATGCGAAAATCACATCCAATCATATTAAATTATATTTCATTATATTAGAGATAATATTACAGATATTTGAATCTGATTCAGTTATTATTTCTTACTCTGTATGTAAATATTTGAATCTAACAAGTAGTTCGTGAGAGTATATATCCAATCATTTTCAATATTATCTATGAGAGAGATTTCAAATTTTAATTTTGAACTATCCGAATAGGATTAATTTTAAAATTTTAATTCTGGAACTACTTCGAACATGATTATCTCCACGAGGTTAAGGTTTGAGTTTATATAACTAGAAAATTATTCGTCCTTTAGATTACACAACTTATATCATTTCACTCTCACAAATAAATGAACCTACATCTTTATATATTTTTTTATCCACTCTCTCTATATCTTTTCTCTCACTTACAATATATACACTTTTCTCTTATATAACACAACATCGGATTTTTTCTTTAAAACAAAAATATGTTTGTTTTATAATATTTGTTGGGTTGGTTTGTTCGTTTGTGGCAGAGGCAGAGCCCCCCGTGTTGTTCGGTTCCCGCTCCTTTCGTCAACCAATATTATCTCTAATTTCTAACTTCTACTTTCTAATCTCTAATCACTGAGAATTAAAGGAAAAGAAAGGTACTTATCTTTTTTTAATTTTAAACCTTACGAATTTGAATTATGATTACGATCACGACCACCATCACCGTTACCATTATCTTCTCCACTCCATTAATTTTCGTTTCGTATATTGCCTATTGTCCAGTGCTTATCGATAACCAACTACTACTCCTTTTGTTATTGATTTTGATGCACAAACAACACAGCACGCCACGCTCTTCTCTACTTTTGAACGCCAGAAATGAAGTCCCCTGTTCGGGTACGTTTTTTCCAACTCTTCCTTCATTCTATTATGGTTTCTCTATCACTATTCCATTACTACTTCAATTCTTGTTTCCCTTCCCTTTCTTTTTTTGTTTTAATTTATATCGTTTCGGATTATAAAGACTACGAACCGGAGCAGTGGTAAATCTGTTCCTTGGTGACTTCAAAGTTTATAGTTTCGAATTTAGGAAACAGTCTCTTTGCAATTATGTAAGGATAAGGTTGCGTACAAGGATTTCCTCAACCTAATCGGGCTTAACAGATGGCTTTTTTATTTTTCTCCTCGTTTTGCAGGGCTTGCCTCTGTTGCGTTATATAACTTTTTGATATGAAGGCCTTTTTCATTTTGATTATAAGTTATTAATTAGATATGCTCCAATTGAATCATATGTTTAAACCTTTATGTTGCAGTTTGTTCAATTCTATATAATATTGTGTTTTATTTTGTCTAACCTTCTCTTACCTTGAAGCAGGCATTTTTGGTTGCTGATTCAAAGAGTAGAAAATCCTGTCTTTATGCCATCTTCCCAGCAGTTTCTTTAATCTTTGTTGTTTTATTTTTCGCGAGTTCATTCTTCTCACAAGGCTACAAAGATGTATATACGTAAACCCTTATCTCAAGATAATAAAGTAACCAATGAATTTGACTTTGATTGAGTAGGATTCATGTTCTTCACAAATCTCGCAATGATCCTTTTTGGTCTCATACTGCAGAAACTATCAAGCTGGAGAATTGACATCGATCAGAATGTGAAAATTGAGAAATGCAAGGTTCATTCTCTTACTTTGTAAACCGATAAACCAATGAATAATGAATTTGATTAAGTTGGATTCATGTTCTTCCAAATCTTGCAATAATCCTTTTGGTCTCATACAGCAGAAACCATTAAGCTTCATCGATCAGAATGTAGAAATTGATAAATGCAAGGTTCATTCTTTTACTTTGTATGCTTTCATTAACGTACATATTATTTCAGATGTTCAACTTGGGTGCTTATATTTGTTTATCTTGTCTAGTAGAACCACTGCAGGCCTAGTGGAAGTGAGGCATTACCAGCGGGTATAGTCTCCAGTACTGCGAGTTTGGATTTTAAACCTTTGTGGAGTCCTCACATTAAGAAGGGTCATCACGCAGTAGATGTAAGTTTCGGCCAGTCATGACCATCCAATATTTTGTTTATTATGTGATCTATGAAGAAAAACTTGTTATGGTAATGCTGTAGCTCCAGTGCTCCTTCATGCAAGGAAATCTTGTCAGTTGTGATATGTATTTCTGAATGCTTAGTGTCAAGATAACATGGTTGTCACTTGTCACACTATTCTTCTCACTTTGCATATGTAAATTATAAAACAACTAATCTTTGTGGGCATTTACAATTCTAATATACTCAGGAATTAAAAGTAGTTGGCTTATTGAAATTAGTTTGCAGATTTCTTGTTTAAGTAGGTGAAGATTACACATTGAGCCTTTAAAAATCTTTCACACTTTTTTTTAACACCGATCTTACTAAACGAGTCGGCTCCCACAAGCTTCAATTCTTTGAGTCGCTTATGGAACTAATCCCGAGTCGGGGCTTAGTCACAATTAAATCTGTTCACCCCTCCCCAAATATGTATTTGGTGTGAATCGAATCTAGATTCTTTCTCCATCTAATCAGCATATGTTATCAACTGAGTTACACCTATTGGGTTCTTTCACACTTTCTACGGTCTATTTGTGGATGTCTTTTTATTTTTGAAGTTATTGATTTAATTGACACTTTGCTGACGTTGAACAAATGTCATCACTTGTGTTCAAATGTCCTAGTTATTATTCTTTGCTTCTGGTATGTACTAACTTGCCTACATTTGAACATATTAAGGTAAATGCATCAACCAGTTTGTTTGCAATGGCAGTCGGGATAAAGCAGAAAGATCTTGTGAACAAAATGGTCAAAAAGGTTCTTAAATGAGTTTTGTAAATATTTCTCATTATTAATACTCTATTTTTGTCCATGGATCATGACCCTCATCCTACACCAAATTGCAGTTTCTGGCAAGTAATTTCATTGTGATGCTCTTCCACTATGATGGTATTGTGGACGAGTGGAAGGATTTTGAATGGAGTCATCGTGTCATTCATGTGTCGGCAATGGATCAAAGTAAATGGTAAGTGTCTAGGTGATTCACATTCCATTCCGATCCTAAAATAATTTCAGTTGTCCTAAATGTGTTTTGTCCTGTACATGTTTTCAATGACTAGGTGGTTCGCCAAGCGTTTCTTACATCCAGACATAGTTGCAGAATATGATTATATTTTCCTTTGGGATGAGGACCTAGGAGTCCAAAATTTCCACCCAGATAAGTATGTTGAATACCTTCTTGATTTTTATGAGTTACAATTATATACATCAACATCAATGATTATATAGTTTAATGCACCGGGATTTTAATTAAATAAACTATTATAATTTTATGTCTATCTTCTCTCACAAGGTTCTTACCATCATATTAATAATGTACATTTAAGAGGAGATAACTTTTGGGGGGATCTCGCAAGGTCAGGCATTGCATTGTTGTGTTGTAACTTTTGGAGAGGGGTGGAACTCCTATATTAGTAAATCTTCTTCTTAAGGGTTAGGTCATTAAGGTTTGATAAAACCACTTCCCGTTAAACCCGACTAGCGAGTGTGGGGTGGAGAAAATTCTTGTACGCAACCTTACCCTTGCATAATTGCAAAGAGGTTGTTTCCTGGATTCAAACCCATGACCTTAATGAAGGAACATTTTTACCACTTCCGGTTAGCCCTCTTAGGTCATCAAGGTTTGATATTTCTTTTTAAATGATTTTTAGGTATGTTTCTATCATCAAAAGTGAAGGGCTGGAGATATCACAACCAGCACTGGATCCTAAAAAATCAGAAGTGCATCATCAGATTACTGCTCGTGGGAGGAGGTCAAAAGTGCACAGGTTCTGAGTTCAAATCCCCTCAATATGTCGTAATGAACATTCTTATAAAAAACTAGAAGAAAGAGAGAGAGAGACAGAAGACAAACTTAACTTTGTTTTCAATCTATTTATGTTATTATTAGGTAACTGTGCTTTAAAGCAGATGCTTACACTCACGTCTATGTTGTGCATGCTTTTGGTCGTTGTGCTTGCAGAAGGACATATAAAGCTAGTAATGATGGTAAAGGCTGTGATGAAAGCAGCACCGCTCCTCCTTGCACTGGGTAAACATATTTTTGTGGTTACAAGTTACAACAAATTTTAATGTGGATTTCCTTTTATTTTAAGCACTTGAAGAAAGATGAACTCATTTGTTTCAGGTGGATAGAAATGATGGCTCCTGTTTTCTCAAGAGCTGCATGGCGTTGTGTTTGGTATATGATTCAGGTGCAACAATCTGTTCTATTAATTCTGCTGCGGAGCATTCCCGTAATTAAGCATTGCGCTATATAAGTTACATATTTATACCATGTATGGTTTTTTTAACAGAATGACTTGATCCATGCATGGGGTCTAGATATGCAACTTGGCTACTGTGCTCAGGCAAGTCAAGCTCAACAACTTTTGGTTCAATTTCATGATTTCCTACTTTTGCACATTTAAATGTTCCTATGATGGCATTTGGTTATCTTATTATTATTTTTTCTTTCTAGTTCCATCTGACCTTATTTCTGGTGGATAGGGTGATCGAACACAAAATGTTGGGGTTGTGGATGCTGAATACATTGTTCACTATAATCGTCCCACACTTGGAGGCATAGATAAGACTACGGTGAGAAATGTAAAATCTTTATCAGAGAGTTTAACTATGCAGAAATGCTTGTCTTTTAAGTTTTCTAATATAATAATTTCATAGGATGCTTCTTATCTTGAATGTATGTCTCTCCTTCTATCTGCCTAGAAACTGAAACTTATCTGTGACTTGCAGGTTTCATCTGAGGAAAAGGATCATAGAGTTGATGTAAGTTACTATGATGTCACGATTTGTCAATTGAAGTCACTGTCTGAATGTACCTCTTTTAAAAGCATGTTTCATTTTGCTGTTCTAAAAAAACTCATCCAGTCTGATTCAGAATCATCTCTTTCAATAACTTTCGCTTCTGGATGGTCTAATGCTTAGGTTTTATTTGTTTTATAGAAAAGAAAAACAAATCTTTTTCTTGACCTTGTGGTGTTTGGTTCCAAATTTCCAATTAGTCACGCAACAACTGGGTTAATATATTACACTCAAACCTTCTATGTTTCATAATATGGACACTTGTAAGTTGTCACCTTCAATGACAATGACTAATTGCTTTGCCAATTAGCTCTAGATGATCAATGAACTCTATGTTTGAAAAAAATTCTGCCAAAACAATTAGTGTCTTGCCGTGGATTTTTTTATTTTTTTTTGCCTTTATCTTAATTATATCTGAATGATTTTGTTTCTGTTGGTACTAACATATCATTTTGGTAATGGTGCAGGTGAGGAGACTTTCTTACCGGGAATTAGATGTTTTTAGAAAACGTTGGGAAAAGGCAGTTGCCAAGGATGAATGTTGGGTAGATCCATTTCAATAGCCGCCATCTCAGGAATTGGATTGATAGTCAAAGTTATGTAAATTTAAATTTGTATATAAAATGATTTTTTTTTTTTGTATATAATATATGGCAGCTTGCTGATTATTTTAGAGGATCTCAAAATCCTAACATGACTCCTGGAATAAATTTTTATCTTGAATAAGCTGGGTGCATAAAGTGGAATTTTTATTTCATTTTATTCAACCAACTTGTTAGAAACTTATGGGTGGATATGATCAGAGAGTAGTTAGAAACTTAGAAGTCAGACTCTTTACGTTGTTTTGCTTGAGAAAACATTTTACAGTCAATTTTTTTTTTTTTTTTTTTGAGAAAAGCAATTGATGTCAAATGGATTTTGAAATTGGAAAAGTAATGTATATATCTATTGATCTCATTACCTTATTGTTACTTATTTTATTTGTTTTGGATGACTACTTGATTCCACATTTTTCTTCCGTAACCAATAATATTGAGCTTCCTTCCTAGAACATTTTGCTTTCCAAGAAAGCTAACAAAACATGCTGTCATTCAACGAAAGTTAGTTGTTTCTTTACTTAAGGATTATATCACAGAAGATTTTATATGACCTCTCTAAAATTTCATTTGTATCATTATTTGCCGGTCAAAAGAACTAGTAGTTGGAATAGTAATTCAAAAGATTTTCTTGTAGTGACCCGAAACTTGATCAAGTGAAAAATAAATAAATAAAATAAATAATTTAAGGATAAGGGAAATTAATTTCATGGTCCCTTTCTCTCTCTTCTCTCCTCCCTTTTCTCTCTACCCTGCTTGTGTGAGACTGGAGCACCAAATGTTCGCTCGAGGATAAGGACTATAGAAAGAAAAGAAAATCAGAAATATTAGTGTACCGTGTATATTTAGATATCAAGTGTACGGTGTACTATTCAAGTGTACGGTGTACCCTTGTCACAAAGTTGTTCCATTAAACAAAAATATTTTAAGACAAGGTCAAGTATTTAGATATCTTGTATGAAATATTCTCTAATTACCATCCACGAAAAAAATAAAAATCTCTGGTTTCTATATTGGTCAGATATAAATGCTTTTTGTTAATGAAAACTGATCAATAATCAATGTGTTGATGATGTAGTTTAGCGTTGGATAAAAACTACTATATCAGCATTTATGAATATTTGAAGTCATATCAATAAAAAGGAAAACTCGCTCATTCTTACGGAAGTGAATTCGTGATCGAAGGCTTCTATGAAAAGTAATGTCCTTGCATTATCTTTTGGTGCCCATTTTTCTTCAATTCAATCTTTTTCTCCCATTTATTTGTGGCCACATATCAATTTTGGTGACAGAGAGAAATTCTTTCGTATTAAATAGCACTACTAAAAAAACTAACAGTCAACTAAATTTCATTATTAGATAAATCATAAATTAAACTTGCAGCCTTGCAGGTCAGCTGTGCATAACTAATGTTATCAAACTCGGACCTGGTCTAATGTTGGGCCACTACATGCAAGACTAAGATACGATGCTGATATGTATCAATATAATAAAATGTTATCAAACTCGGACATGACCTTATAAAATTTCTTAAACACACAAAATTTTGGGCCACTGCACGCAAAAAAAAAAAGCTAAGATATGAATCTCTATAACATATCAATATAATAAAATAAATATTACATGTTATAAAACCCTAAAATAAATATTACATGTTATGTGCTCGGGTGACCCATACACATTAGCTTATAAATCAACATAGATGAAATAAACAAGCTAGCTTACCAAAAAATTGAAGGCAAAAGGATAAAACAGTCACAACCCATCCAATTGGATCCTTAAATTATCCTTAGTCCTTAGCACTTAGCACTGCATGAGTATATAGATGTGAAAAGTGAAAAATAATGATGAAGCCCAATCTTGACTTGTTGTACAGAATGACACTAGGAAGTTGCAATAGAAATAATTAAAGAACGCATCCAAAGCAATTACAGGTCTTAGGGGTGAAGGAACAAAAGCCAAAAGGTCTATTGGGAATGTTGCAATTAATGGCATAGCAACAAGGTGAGGGTAAGCATAACCCTTTGGCTCCACCACAGCTTGTGCATAGTGCACATATGTGGAAGCTTTCCCAACTTCCTCCTGCTCTCCTTCATCATCATCTGCATGGGAACTGCACCCCCATTTGCCATCTAATCATTAAAATAGAGTTATAACTTTCTAGACATTCATTTGGATTTTTGGGAGGAGATGAGAGAAGACTCATATGCACATTTGTGAAAAAAAAAAAATGGACAGAAAAATGAGAGAGATTTTGAGGCCATGAGAATGAGTAGAAGCAGCCATCTTGACAAGTGCTTCTTTGGCTGTGTGTGGAGAGTCTCTTTTATTTGTTAACCGAAGACAAAATAATAATCATAGCTTTGCATAGTTGGAAAATTATATATTAATTTAAGAGGAGAGGAAAAGGCTAAAGTTCAGAACAGAGAGATTATGAGATTTGATTGACAACATCATCAATTTTTTTAATGTGTGTGAATCTCTCTAAACCTAATACAAGCCAAAATAATAATCATTTACTTACACTTTACAAAATTATATAGTAATTTCTAATAAAAAAATAATTGAAAATTCATATAAAATCAATGTACTCGTGATGGTTTTTACTTGAAGGAAACATTTTATCAATTACTTAACTGTAGGCGTAAGAATTTATTTATTTTTTCTTTGACTCAGTCTGTATAAGTTATATACATTAAGCCAATTACACATTAAAATATTATTATTTTACATTAAATGATTATATAAATATCTCTACCAAACAACTACTTTACTTTTAAAATGATAATGAGTTATTGCACACGATTTGGTATAGTATATCTGAACTAAAATTTCTAGTAAGTTTAGGCTCCTTCCTCGGTCATTGAAAAGATGTCACGTAGCACTCACACCACATTGAGGCTTACGTCGAAAAAAACACGACCGCAAGATAGTGAGATTTATTACAAATTAATGAATGCTTTTAAAAAAAAAATTGAAGTTTCAGATTTGCTTTTTTCTTTTCTTTTATTGTAGATAGTCAATGATTTTCTTTCATTTTTATTCTGACAAGAGTTGTGAAGGTTGTGGGCTGTACAGTAGTTTCTATCCTCTTTTTAACCTGTTTCCTTCACCACAACTTCATCCAATCATGTATTTTCGTCAGCACCTGCTTATAAATTTTAGTATGGTTTTATAGTGTGCATCTCACGTGAAGAAGAACACACGTATAATCTAAACACCACCTGTCACCACATACCATGTGTTCTGGCTGGTCCAATCGATCAGTCCAATATCACTGGCCCAATGCCAATGGTCCATACTACCCTTGCAGCACCAGCCCTCCAGAGTCGGAGAAGCCTCGACAATACTACCATATCATCACCCATACAGCAGGTTCCTCAACGTAAGATATCAGAAGATCTTACTTGGGATACACTCTTCTTCCCTTTATCCACACGGGCACCAAAATGCCTCTCCCTTTATGCTTTTTCCTGCACAGCAATTGCTGCTGATAGTATGTGCCATATGCCTTGCCCCAGCAAGGCACGGGCTACTCTTTCCCATAATAATTAACTTGGTTCACTCTCTCACCGGATTGGAACCTATAAATATCTCCTTCTTCTTCACCACACTGTCAATTTTTATTTTTATTTTGTATAAAAATGCCTCTCCCTTTATGCTTTTTCCTGCATAACCGGAGGAAGGCCTTGTGAAACTAGCCCCTCAATCGAACAACGGAGAGAGACATTATCCTTCGCTACCGGAGGAAAGATTTCTCCCAATCGAATTTGGGAGGCACATCCTCTGACCCCCAAAGTTTTTCCAAGAATTTACTTGAGGCAGGGTTTGAACCCCTTATTTACACCGTCAATTTGAAGAGTCAATGTAGCAACCCCCATCCCCCATTGTTATACACTACACCTGCCACCTCCTCCCTATAGTGATTCTCATACCCTTTGGGGTTACATGCGTGGCTCTTCCACCACACTAAGAGTTCACCATGTAACTTAGCGAATAGTAATAATCTAAGCAGAAACCAAACGCGTTCCTCCCAACTACAAAACCCATCAAAACAACACACAATGGGTTGAGCACTAGTGACTAATTCACATATTTCGTTTATTACACGAAACAAAAGCTTAAAATAGAGAAATGCCGTAACCAATGAAGCCATTCCATTCTTTACTCACTCGACATGACAAACCTAGTGCTGCATGCAATTATTCTGCAGCAATGGTTAGAAATTATATCAAGGATAACAATAAACTGAGGGGACAAATCCAATAAATTCCGCTTTCGGGATATACTGCAAACTACCACAATGAACTCTCAAGACAATGTTATCTATAAATCAGAAAACAATGAAAGAAGGAATCGACTCAGTACCTGCTTAAGTTTACTCATAAATGAACAAGAATTGGTGAGCCATACATCAAATACATGTTATCTTCAACGACAGAAATGCCACTTCCCAAGGACTCCATTAAATATTTAAAATCAAGATTATGATTTGTTGCATGTGAACTGCAAACCCAACTCCAAGCAGAAAAGAGCATCCAAGAACCAGTAATCCACCCATCTTTAATTGGACCAAGCAGTTTGTAGCCATTTGTGTTGACTGCCTCCAACATTCACAGTCAAGACTCTACCCCTCAAGTTCTGCAAAACAAACTCCATCAAGGAAATCACTACAGATAACATAAAAAAAATCATGAGAAAATAGAAGTACAGATTGAAATTACATTCATGCAGTTGTTATTTATACAGATATACACAATTATGGTTGACTTCATTGGACTTCAGTTAAATTCTGGTAAGAATGTATAAGAATATAAAAACTATAAAGCTATCGATGATCCTACTGGCTTGCTACTGAAAAAGAATTCTATATATGCACAGTAGACAGCATAAACCCAACTTTATTGAGAAAGTACAGGCTATGAAATGAGTTTCAAACCTGCATCCAATTAAGATTCACAGAGGAGGTGGATTTTGGTCAATACAGAAATCCAAAAAGATATTTTTTACATAATGGGCAAAGTTAATTAGAAAGACTTGAGTCTTAAGGACAGAAGGATTGTTCACGTTGGGTTTGACCGAATGTGACAATATTTGCTTAAATTTATACAATGTGGCGACATGAAATCCAGAACAATTGAATCTGTTCACTGCATTTAATTTCAGAATGACAGAATCAACTTGACATAACCTCTGTACATCTCCAGCAATGGGAATATAATTTACAGATTACACATTTCTCCCCTCAAAATTTTTTTGTAAAGTCAAATCACCCATTTCCAAGAGACATCATTCATCATCATCATCAATGTCATCATCACCAGAAGGAATCTGTCTTGTCTCTGACAATGAAAGCCTCCTTGGTTTTGCTGAACTTGACTCAACAAGTTCTTCTGATGATAAATTTAATGCAGCAGTTCCCGATGAAGATCCGAACAGACGCTGGCCTGGGACATCAGCTGAAGGCGATGCAGATATATTATAGGTGAAAATTTCCATTGGGTGGTCAAACTTGCAACTTGGGCCAAATTTGCATATGCCATAGCGCGAATAGAAGACACATAAAGGCTCTCCCTGTAGGAAATGGGACACTGCCTCTATCAGGATGTACTAATTCAATCACAAGATCAAACTAATGTGAAGAGAATAATGACACAAATATTTGCAGATCTTCCCATTTTCTCCAATTACTACAAACATATATTTTTTGATACATTTATTCACTTTACTGAAGAAAAAGAAGTGCATAAATGAAGATACTCTACAGAATTCACACTTATTCTGAAAAAGGAAATAATATCACAATCACTCTATTCACATATATCTGTGAGTGATATGATAAATCAAGAACTATAGGGAGTACTCCAGTGCTATCAGAGACCATAGTTTGATTTAGATAAAATAACAAGGAAAAATCATACCGCAAACAACTCAATGATTAACATTGTCTTCATCATCTCTCATGTCTTCAATTTTATAATTGCTTCAGACCATTCCATCTTAAGTTGGCTTCAAATTATGGTTAGACGTAAACTACAATTACTCAACGTCCACATTCAATGATTCAAGCATCAGTGTGATTCCACACGCATAGTTAGACATTAGGTTTGCTAGGTACTAAGATTTTAGACATTAATAGAATGTTATCTGTAGAACTCAGGCATGCCACTTTCTAATAAAATTTAATAAGATTGATTTGGATATTCAGTTTACAAAAATTTTCCTTGCTCACCACAAAAGAAATGTAAATCTTACACCATTTTACTCTTGCTTGCTAGTTACTTGTTCCTGGCTTTCGAGTACCTAGCTATTCTGTCGTGATAACTTTAGAAATAGGTTTTAAACAGTGAAAAAAAAATGTTATCAACACAAGAAAAGTTAACATAGAATAGCAAATTACTAGCAAGGGAAGCATAAGTTACTAGCTATTTAAAGTGGTGTAAACACTGTTGCTCATTTTAGCTCTTAACATGGTTGTGTCATAATGTCATTAGGGGGGAGAGAGAGACAGAGAGAGACAACACACTAAACTAGGGGACGCACATTTCCTGCACAACATCATTTATTCATAGAGTCCCTCTGTTGTGTCTAAGTCTGTCCGAAAATGACAAGGCCATATTAGGATAAAAAAGGCGAGGATCCAAATCCAAATAAGAGACAACGAAAGAATAATAGAGAAACAAATCAAAGAAACCACAAGAAACATTAAGAAGACTGATTCTTGTTCAAATCCTCACCAAACTCAAAACCTACAGAACTATAATGAAGTATAAATTGAGATATAATGAAATTTAAGCCTATGAAAAACCAATTTGGTAGATAGAACAAAACTCACAGTACGTAAAGGGAGGCCTATAGGACTCAAGACACAGTCAGGAGCAGGAATTAGCCTCTCACGCGGGTGATGGAACCGACAGACTGCCCCAAACTTACAATCTCCTGTTTTCATGTAAAATTGGCATTCAGGCTGACCAGGTCTCTCAGGAAATACGTTCTCCCTCTGCAATGCATAAAACCCTACAGGAATGGTGCCAGAACGGAATTGAGAATATGCCCCATGTGATCCTGCATTTGCTAGTTCAACTTGGCGAGAAGTTCCATATGTTTGACCATTTCCCATTGTTTGCTGTGGACTGTCTGGATTAGAGATTGATCCCATTTGACCCTGCAAAGCAAATATTCCATTAGTATGTTGACATGTCTCAGCAATGGCAGGTTCTAGCAAAACAGGGGAGATGCATAGATGCCATGTTGCATTATTACTAAGAGTTAAAAGGACTGATCATTCAGTTAAAAAAAACAAATACGATGAAATTTCAAGTCAACACAAGTACAGCTTCAATCTTACAGAGGAATAATGGCTCTAGAGACAGGTTCAAGGGATGGGAATACATGTTACTGGCACTACAATGTTAAGAATGTCGACTACAGACATGCAACAACGACTGTCCAAAATCCAAAAGGAAGCATAAATGGTGGAAACAAATGATCTTCTATAAATGTTTAACATAATACTGACATAGTGTGCCTTGTAATCAGCCACAACATAGAATAACACTTCATATTTATTTTTTACGACCTATAATGAAGAATGGATGAGTGAGCTTACACTGTATGCACTCCACCCAGGCACTGAAACCACTCCCTGAGGTAGAACTAAAGGTGTATAACCTGAAGGACCTTGCCAGCGCGGACTAGGAATATAAGATGCCCTTGACCAATTTGTAATTCCTCCTGCATATGACTGCTGACCTGGTGTATTTGGAGAATGGACAGTAGGATAAACAGGAGAACCCCGTAATGAAAGCATCATATTATTTGGTTGAGGATGGTGGAATTTGCAAGTGTTCCCAAATTTGCATTGTCCTGTTCTCAAATAATAAGTGCACTCAGGCTCATTCTGCAGAAGTAGGAAACAGAGAAAATATAAAGTAAGTTGTAAGACCATTGATATCAACAATCCCAGAAAGCAAACAAAATATCTATAAAAGGTTCATGTGTCAGATATTAAATAGCTGCATGAATAATGCAAAATTTTGGAAAATATAAATAGGACATTTAGGAGCAATATCTGAATTAATTGCAGGTCTAAAAGTGGGACAGACAAGTTAATGGCTACACAAATTTATGAACAATTATGGTCTTAGTCATACTTATAGATGAATGAGAGAGAAATATTAAAAACTAACAGGGCGGAGCGGATAGCCTAAAATATTTAAGGAAACTCTTCCAGCAATCCCAGCCTGGTCTCTAGGATGATGAAACTTGCATGTGGCTCCAAATTTGCAAGTTCCTGTCTTCAGATAGTACTGAAAAGCAGAGAAAAGTGTTTTTGTTATGGTGAATGTTTAAAACAAAGAACACATAGATATCATATCTCAAGACACAAATTAGTGCTCAACAGTACAAGGTTGATGTTAACATCAATGTGACTCATACAGATCACCAATTACAAAATCAAAAAGAAAATCTGACCAAAACAAGTATTTATAGTTTGATACGAAGTCATTTACTGCCTAGAGTTCATTATGATATCAATGCTTAAATCAAGAATTACTACAAGCTAGTAAGGGATGTACAGCATATAAATATAAAGAACAATCATTTCTTAAGAAAGACAAGGATAAGATTTTTATTTTAACCCACCTTAACTTGTAAATTGCTTAACTGGTTTTCTTTTGGTTTATAAAAGTTTAGATTAAGGTAAGCATGCCCCCATGCAAGGCCAGGAAAGATCACCAACTTCACTGATGATTTAGAGTGAGACTACATATTGCCTAACTGGTTTTTAGCCCCATGAAAGCTAAATTGAACTAATTCTAAATAGACCTAAACCAATTGCCTCAAAATCTAGGGAAAGTCATCTATACACAAAGCAACATCAATTCTCTTAACTTTCTACCTAAAGTATACCACTTTTTCAAATAAACCCAAATAAACAATTCCAGAAAACAAGATGGCATGCAACACAAGTTGACAGTTTTTCCCTTTCCCCTACCACCACTACCACTGCACTTACACTTCCACTTTACTGTTAGGCTTGCCTTGCAATTACCACCATAAAGACTGCTACGATTTTGAGAAATTTCTAAGCGCAACCTTAAAAAAGGCAGATTCCCCTATCTTACACATAAAGAAGCCATATGCACCTTATGCACACATTGAGAAACTAGTACATGCCTGACATTCTGGTTGCCCTATTCTTTCCGGGAACTCGCCCATCATCCTTGCAGCGGCAATAGCCTGAAGGTATTCACAGTAAAACTTATCAGGTATCCATATTCTACACATAATAGAGTGACATCAAAATAAAAATCACCAACAGCAAAGCATGGCAAATTCATCATTATGTATCCCAGCTACATGAAATTTACTGATGCAAAAGAACATGCATATGTTTATTGACATGTGAACATTCATAAAAAAATTCTATACACCTGCAAAGAGAAAAACAAAAACTGCATACTACACACCCAAGCTAATAATGAGTGCTGCATCAAGGATGGAATAAAAAACAGAGTGATATTCTCCCTGGTATGTGCATCTTTCTTTGTTTGCCAAAGTACTGTAATGATCTAATGAAATGAATAAAAATGCATGTGCTTTGAATAGGAACAAACCAAGAAAAGCGTATGTGTTGGACAAAGAATATTACAGGACAAAAACAAATAGTATCGAGTTTCAACTACGCATTGCTCCCATCACCTAGGTAGATTTTATGGTGATAATAGGAATGCTATAAAATGAATCCATCTAAAAACAAAGAGAATTATGTATCAACAATATCTAATTTGAACACACATATTACAAATTTACGAACACAATTTGTACAAATCCATTGCAACTTATTATACCAGCTTCCTGTTAGGAGGATGGTTAAATCGACATGTTGCACCAAATCTACAAAGGCCTGTTCTGATGTAATATGAACAATCCGGCTCCCCTGGACGCTCCGGATAAGTTCCAGATTCCATTGTTTCAGTTGACCTCAATAGCCACAGTGCATCTGAAATACCATCACATGAATAAGCCAAATTTTCAAAATAAGCATAATCTAAACGTGTAAACGAGTGAATGGAGTAATACAACTGTGATAAGTGATAACCTCATCAATGTATACACAATGTCTGAGATCTTTTATTTCCCTCAATATAATACATAAATACAAACTTTGGCTTATGAATATGTATCTGATATATGGAAGAACAGAGTAAGCATGCCCAAAAAATTATGATCCGCTTAAAAGAGGGGCTCCTTCCTACCATCCTGGATTAAATCAAAATTTCAAGTACATTCCAGTCTTCATATCGATGTTCCTGTCAGAATGCTTAGAAAAAACTGGTAGGGAAGGAAGAAGGCTTAAAATGCTGCTCAGAAGCTTGCATGAAATGGAACCTTGATTAATAGTGTTTACCAAAAGTTTTTTCCCGAAACTTGTACAAGTATCTAACTTTACAACTACAAGAATCTATAAATTGAATGAATAGTCTCATACTAGTTTAAATTAGGAAAGTAAAATTAATCTTAATTGAACATATCATATCTCCTGATCCTAGGATGAAGCAAATGGCACAACATTCTCAAAAGGAGCTCAGATCAGGGAACATGAAGAGAAGCATTATGTTAATTTATTTATTTCCTCCGGAAGATGCTAAATTCAGTGCATATTCAAGAAATGGGAATGATTATGATAGAATTGAATTTATTGATTGATTCATTGAAGCTTGGGTTGAAAAGGGTGAATGAAATAGGATTTTATTTATTTATTTATTAAAAAAAAGAAGAAGAATAGCGAGGGTGATCGTGAATTGTGAAAATTACAGCGATCAGAAAAAGAAAAAAAAAACATAAAACAACAACGTTAAAAAGAACCTTGAGTGAGGGCCGCTTGGGACATGGGAATTGCGGCGTGGAAATCCATGAGGGAATAGGTACGATGAGGCTGAGGCAGAGCATCATCGTTCACGACCTTCAATTCTCATTTCCTAGTTACTTCCCTCTCCTCTCCTCACCATTAATGAGATTGACAAACAAAAATAACAGAAACTTCTCCTCTCCACAAACCAACCATCTTCTCTACTCGCTCCCCTCCTTCCACACGTACCTTCTCTTTTTCTCTCTTTTTCCTTTTTTCTTTTTTTAATTCATTATTATTATTTTATTATTATTATACTATTTAGTTTTTGACTTTTCTCCATTTAATTAACCATTATTTTTTATTTTTTTATTTTAAATGTGATCAACACGCGCTGCTTTTCCCACCAACGCATCATTCATTGCTGCCGCCAAACTCAAACCACAAACTCTCCCCTCTCCTTGTTTCTCTCCGCCTTTCCACGGTTTTTCTTTTTTTCCTTTTTCTTTTTTCTTTTGTTGAATTTGTTCTTTTTTAATAGGAAAAAAAAAAAGCAC
The DNA here is from genome assembly GCA_032173675.1 of Gastrolobium villosum. Taxonomy (NCBI): domain Eukaryota; kingdom Viridiplantae; phylum Streptophyta; class Magnoliopsida; order Fabales; family Fabaceae; genus Gastrolobium; species Gastrolobium villosum. The sequence continues at coordinate 17,791 of JAVKPL010013846.1, read as the reverse complement.
ACTGAATCAGCTGGGTTGATAGTTGATACTACTCATGATCGTACGGTGATTGGTGCACGAAGAGAAAAGGAGAAAAAGGCAAAAACAGTGGATAATCAAAATGGGAACCATTGGTTTTGAAAAGGGGAAGGAAAAAGCTCGTGGAAGGGTGAGGTTGCGTCGTGTTGATGGTGACACCCGCATAATATATAATACATAATATATAGATTTATTTATTGTTGTCATATCACATTACATATAAAAATCTCAAAACTACGTTGATTATGTTAAAAGTTAGGGAAATTAATAAAAGGTATTTTGATATTTTGGTTTGTTTATTATATAAATTTTATCAAAATACCTTTCATTAATTTTTCTAACTTCCATTTGGGGGATATGACTAGGGGAGATAATATGGATTGAACCTAATGAATCAACTTACCAACCTACCAAAATAGGGCGAGTTGAGTTATACATTTCAATCTATCAACTCATCTTAACCTGTCCCGCTTAGTTATGGGTCAAAATATGTTGGCGGTGGGTTGGAGCGGATTGCCCATGGATCATATATATATATATATATATATATATATATATATATATATATATATATATATATATATATATATATTTTTACTTTTACTATTAAGTAGTATTTTATTTAGGGTTTTATGTTTATTATGTTGTAGGAAAAGTGATTGTGTAATGTTATAGAGATTTATTTTGCGTGCCATAATTTTTTTCTTTCTTTTTTTTTAAAATATGTGGGTCCCACAAAATGTTGTGTGCGTAGGAAAGTTTGTTATATTATGTTAAGGGAGGAAATGAAAATCCTTTTATTTATCATTAAATTTTTGTGATGTAGTTTTTTTTTTTCTTAATACTCCCTAGAAAAAATAAAAAATAAAAACTTTATTTATAACAAAGGTTATCCATAGGTGAAAATAAGTTCCTAAAAAAATCTAGCTGGATATTAGCTTATAATTAGGCTTGAGATTGGAAAAAAATCAAGGGAAGTGTAAAATGAAAATAAGTAACATTATAAAATTAATAAAATATAATTTTTTAATTGTTTTGTATTTTTTAGAGGGTTCACTCGACAACTACCTCAAAACGAGATGGATTGATATTTTCACCTTACCATCAAACGACGGTCAACCCGCCCCGCCCTATTTTTGGCAAATCGGGTAGGGTGACCCATTTTGTCACCTCTAAATTGTATATGCAAGGTATGTTTTGATGATAACAATAAAAAGAAAAGATCATTGATCAAGAGCAAAAAACATCAACCATGTGTGGATATTGAAGAAGTATGATGTAGCCATACAAGAAGAGTAATGTCATAACAAAGTGGCAAGATCATTGGATCAAGAGCAACAAGGAATAATTAGAAAAACAACACCAAAATAAAAGACAACAAACCATGGACAACATCTAAGAGAAGCTCAATCTCATAACCATAGTGAAAAATGATCAAAACTAACAAAGTGTCCAACATTGTCATATCCAACAAGTCAAAGCATCAAGCCCAAGTAAAGATCCAAGACACAAGACATGACGCTAAGTCTAAAATCATATTTATAATATATATTTAGGACTTAAAATATATGTGAGGGTGTATGGTAGATTGCATTGCATGAGCTCAAAGTTTTTTTCAAAGTAAACGTGTTTTTCGAATTGCATAATCATAACCTTTATATAGTTGAAAGAAATTTGAAAAACCCATGTAAAAAAACCTTGACATGTTTTATAACTTCAAAACATATTTATCAAGTCAAGATAAAAAGTGGTTGGAAGCAAGTTAGAACACATTTGAATTTAAAATTTGTTGCATAATTTTGCTGCTGCCTTCCATACAATTTTTTGTATCCAAGGTGATGGATTTAGATCTTGTGTTCTTCATAAAAGTTGTAGATCTTTCTTTTATCTTTCCAACGAGACTAAGATCACATCAATTCGATAAGAATAGCTCAAGTTATGCGCAAAATACGAAACAATATTATTGTTGTCGTATTTCCAACCTTTCCAACAGATTGGGAATCATTCCTTATGAGCAGGAATCGATTCCCAGTCTCTGGAAGAGTTAGGAATCGATTCCCAATGAGTGGGAATGAATTCCCCTGCGACTGAAAGCCTATAACGGCTATAAACAGCTAATTTTGAGAAAAATCACTATAAATACATTTCTTGTGACCCTAAAACGACAAGATCGCTATTCCTACACATCTTACGAATGATTTGAGAGCTTCTACACTATCATTTGAATATTGTTTCATATCTTTCAAAGATCAAACATATTTGAGCTCATATCTTGAAAATACATATACTTATAGTGCTTCAAGTTGTATATCCACACTTTGAGAGTGTGTATTCATTTCCAAATATTTCTCTCCTTGTATTCTTGAGTTGAAAGGGTTGTTAGACCCATTTGAGAGGTAGTCAAATACCTAAGTAAATCTGGAGTGAATTGTAAGGTTGCTAAGTACCCGTAAACTTGGAGATTGTAAGGTATCCAAGAACCTGAAGTCTTGGAAGATTGTAAAGGTTTGTCAAGCACCTGTTAAACTTGACCGTTAGTGAAAGAGTTGATCGAGCAGCTTCAGTCTGGACGTAGGTCACAAGTGGTGGTGACCAAACTAGGATATATTGTGTTTGCAATTCTCTAAATTCTAAACTCTTTATTTCTAGCACTTTAATTGCTTCTTTGATATTTTGTATGTGATAGAGTAAGTTCTATAATTGTGATATATTATATATTGTGGATTGTTTGAATGAATTGATTAGCTTTCCACATATCAAAGTTTGCTTGAAATGATTATTTAGAAACTAGAAGGGGGCTTTTGCGTCTTGTAATACTCAATTCACCCCCATATTGAGTATGAAAACCACATTCCTAACAAGTGGTATCAGAGCTTAGTGCTCAATTAGGTTTAACCGCCTAGAGTTACCTTATTGGGGCTTCCAATACAATTTATTTTTAAAACAAAAAATTGCAAGGCTTTGAATGTGATAAACCATCATTTTTTGATGGTGAAGAATTTGAATATTGGGTGAAAAGAATAGAAGTTTATATTCAATCAATTCATCTTTACATGTGGCAAGTTGTAGATAAAGGTTTTTCATTGAAAATAGAAGAATCCATGAATGATTGTAATAAAAGATGTTTTATCTTCAATCTTGAGGCTATGCAAATGCTTAGAAAAAGTGTACATAATGATGCATATGCTAAGATTAAACATTGCATGAATGCTAAAAATATATGAGATACTTTTATTGTTATTTATCTTGTCAATAATGATTTTGTGCATAAAGATGCATACAGAGAGCAAGAAGAGCAAAATCCATTGAAAGAAGAAAAAGATGATAAATGCACTCAAGATGGGATTAAAAGTGAACAAAGAAGCTCAAGACCTCTTTGTGATAATGACGACGTTCAAGTTGAGGTAACTAATACAAACCTTTATTATAGTCCTAAACATGATGATTTAGGTCAGTTGAATGATGACTTGAATTCACAAAAGAAAAATTTGGTTTACTTGCAAAATATCTCTCTCATTGAAAATGAAATTGAATCTTTGCAAAATGTATATCAGTATGAAGAAGACAGATCATATTTGGTTTGTGAATCCTTAACCACTTTAGAAAATTGCATTGATGTTAAGGGCCTGTTTGGAGCACATGATAAGGAAGATAAGATAGGATAACTTATCATATCCTATTTGTATCTCTTGTTTGGTGGGTCAATAGGATATGATTAGCTTATCCTATTGTCTCATTTTATCCTATCCAATACATGATTTCTTATCCTATGGGGGGAGCTGGTTAGGATTCAACATGATAGGATATCAATATTGGATACCCAATATATCCTCACGCTACCCAATATATTAGTATTGATTGCATTATATTTTATTTTTTGTTTTTCTTTTCGCCTTTTACATAATTTTATCATATTGCTAATCAGGTGCTCATCAAACACAGGACATGATATGGGCTTATCAGCCCCATATCATATCCTACCCTTATCAGCCTCATATCATATCCTACCCTTATCCTATCCTGTCCACCAAACGAGCCCTAAAACTCAAGTTGAAGAGTCACCTTCCAAACTTTCCATAGTTAATATTCCTACTTGCTCGTATTTCATGTTTAAAAATGAAAAAAATAGTGATACTTTTGTACAAGAAAAACCTATAAATATTTATGGAAATAATAGTTTGAATATTGATTATAGCAAGAAAGCCAAAAAAATTAAAGCTGAGCTTGAAAAGATTAAGTTATCTTGCAAACACATTGTATGTAATTATTGTGGTAAAGTAGGACATATTTCTCATTTGTGCTGTCATAAAAGAAATCCTTGCATGAGAAATAAGTTGGTTTGTGTTGCTAAAACTTCTATGAATGTTAATTCTAACACTTAAGGACTCAAGAAGAAATGGGTACCATAAAGTCTTCCTAGTGTTTCAAATATGTAGAAAATTAATCATAAAAATAGACAAAATGGTCAAAAGAAGAAGAAATTCTCAAGAAGAATGCCTCCAAGGCCCAATGGTAGAATTGTCAATCAAAGAAGAAATGAGACATCAATGAAAGTCTCTCATAAACTTAAGCTATAATCTAGAAGGTTCAAAATCCAAAAGAAAGAAGCAATGGATAAAAAAAAACTCTTCATTTAATTATAAAAGCCAAGGTATCAAATGTCTTTATCTGTTATGCATATTCACTTATAAAGCCAATGAATATGAGGTATATTCCTTATAGGTCCTAGGCAATTGATAAAATCAATGTGTGCTTGATTTGAATGTTAAAAAATTATGTTTAACACATGATTATATTTAGTTTGTTCATTCATGTGTTGTTTTCTGACAAAGCTGAACTATTTTGTGGATAACTTGAGTTAGGAAAATCCTTTTCGAATGAAACCAGTGTCATTAGAAAGCTAACTTGATCATCTTTAAATCTGAAATCTTTTATAATTTTTTATTTACCACAAAATTCCCAGTATTTACGTGAACATGGCTGTCCAGTCAAAAATTTTGTTTTGGATCGATAAAATAGTAAGTGTTAAACCACATGGTTAAATGGTACCACAAGAAAGTAAAAATGGAGTTGTCCCATGCAAAAAAAAAAAAAAATGAAGTTGTCCCATGTACCAAAAAAAGTAATGGAGCTGTTCCTTTATTACACCAGGTTCACATAGAAAACTAAGATGTTGGCAACTACATTTGCAACTATTTTACAGTCATGTTATGTTGTTCTAGACGGGCCGTATGAATCTGTTTGGACATCTCCTTATAGGACCAGTTTACCAATTCATTAAAAGAAATAGTTTTTTTTACACTTGATTATCCTCATCCAAATGCATGCTTAATCTTTATTGTGAGGAGTCACACAATTACACCAATAATACTGTAGAACAAAAGAAAGTTATGTTACACTGGCGCAATTAACATTCTAAAGTGAGTTATACTGGCGCAATTCTAAAGTGAATTCAATTCACAAAAGAAAGTTAAGTTAGGCACATGTCCACTTTTTGATATTTGTAAACAACCAAACAAAGAGAAAAAAAGAGAAAAAAATTATGACGTGGATAAAACGACACATGATCCTGGGTCGTATTCGTTCGTTTCTGAGGTTTGGTTGAGAAACGTGAAAGAGAAAAAAAAAACCATATAAATTCAATGTCTCCCAGTCCCAGCAATGTTAATCTATTTGAATATTGTCTGAAACTCAATTGAATTGTAGATCGAGAACTTGATGGGTCTACGAAGCATTCTCACTCTCCACCTCTTCCTTCTCTTGTTGTGGATTGCTCAGGTGAGTGAGGCTCACCTCTCTCATTCGTTTCGTGTTTGTGAATTGTGAATTGTGAATTGTGATTGTGTCGTGTATGAGTAATTGAGTATGATAAAATTATACATAGGGTTCTCTTTCTCTGGCTGAGACCGATAACGAAGACTCTGCTGCTGTGTCTCTGGATCTGGGACGCCGTACCAAAAAAGTGAGCATCGCTTCATATATTTTTTTTTCTTTCTATTTTTGTAATAATTTATGCGATTCAATTGAATAGAAAGAAAAAAAAAGAAGAAAAAATCAATCAAAATCAAATTCAAACGGAATCTTACCTCTCATGAGTCACAATTCATAGTTGTATGTTATTATTGATTTGATAGATACAAGTTTCTGTGTACAGATTATATTGAAAAATCTAGACAATGTTGGTCTTTCTATTCCCATTGATTCCACTGGCCTTGGACTCTTTGATGCCTTTTTCGCTAGCCTATCAATGATCCTTGTCACTGAGGTTAGTTTAACCCTGCTACTAAGACCATTACTACTACTACTACTACTACTACCTCACGTTATATTCGTCATTTGAGTTATTTCTAATGATTTTTCCTTTTGATGTTAGATTGGGGATGAGACATTTATAATAGCAGCTCTTATGGCTATGCGTCACCCTAAGTCAATTGTTTTATCCGGTGCGCTATGTGCCCTCTTTATAATGACAGTAAGTGCAAGTGTGTCATGGTATTAGTAATCATGTTTTATATTTAATGTTCCTGCTGCTTTGTGATTCTGATCAATAGGATGCATTTTGCATGGTGTTGTCATGGAATGGTTACGGAGACTATAGAGCATGCCTGACTGCTATAACGCTTATTCTTGATGTTATTAAGATTAAAGTTGTTGTACGTGTTAATTAGGTACTTTCTACAGGACTTGGTAGGATTTTGCCAAATTTGATTTCAAGGAAGCATACAAATAGTGCCGCTACAGGTAAAATTCCCTGGTTTGAATATTTACCACTATAATCTATTATCAGCAGCAAAATGAAGGTGTAATAATTTTTGTTTTCCTTTTTTTTTCTCTGTTTTTCTTTTCATTTTAATTTTTTTTGTAATTCTAATCTGTTTCCTTTTGTGCGCGCTGTGCAGCCCTCAGGGTTTGCTCTGATTCTTAACTATGTCAAATGTCTAGAATAATGATGGACATAGCTTCATTTTCTGTGTACTTGGGTTATATTCATATGGGGGTTTTGTGTGCACGCTTTGCTTAAAATAGTTTAGGCTTTTTATTAGCAATAGAAAGCGAGAGGCTATGAATGGTATTAACAAATGCATTAAGATTTATGTGTGGTTTTACAATTCAAATTTATGTACTACTCAACCAATTGTAAGCAAATATATATACACACACTTACACACATATTGGCTTACCATTAAACGTTAATGCCTTAGTGACTTCCTTGTTGACTTTTGTTTACATTTTCTTGTTATTATGGATTGGTTTTCCTTTCACTTGTGAGTTCAATTTTTGTGTATGATCATGTGAAGCTAAGCCTATCAATTTTATCTTATGCAGTTCTTTATGCTTTCTTTGGGTTAAGATTACTGTATATTGCTTGGAGATCAGATTCTAAATCTTCACAGAAGAAAGAAATGGAAGAAGTATGTTTTTATTGATTCTTTATAGTAAAATACTCATCATAATATTGCGTGTTTATTCCTGTGACCAGTCATGTATTAAGGTCAATTTCAAATTCAATATTCCAATGATGGTAAATATGCCAAGAGCTACAATTTTGACGAACCTGCAAGTTGCTAAGTCACCGCTTTCATTATTGTACTGTCCCTGTTCCTCCACATTGTCACTTTTCCATCGGGAGGAGGTTCTTTAAATTACCTATAAGCAATCAGCAGTGGTTCAACGTATGAAATTTGATCAATTAGTTGGTTGACTCGGTTCAGTTGATATTTTGTTTAATCATTGAAATATATTGCTTCCTAACCCAAACCAACTCCCTGCCAAACACACACACACACACACAGAAGAAGAAGAAGAAATACCCCATTGGTTTTGTGGTCAAATTTGGAATTTTCACTGAATTTTCTTGTGTTAATTAGGTAGAGGAGAAACTTGAAGGTGGACAAGGGAAAACAACATTTCGACGCTTCTTTTCAAGATTTTGTACACCAATATTTTTGGAGGCAAGTGCATATCTTGCAGCTAATCTTTTAACTGTAATTTTTATCAAATAATTTTTTATAATTGTAAGATAATAATCTCAGCTATTATCCTCATTTTTGCAGTCTTTTGTTTTGACATTCCTTGCTGAATGGGGTGATCGTAGCCAGATTGCAACAATTGCAGTAAGAAGCCTGATTTTTGGAGTTCCTGTTCTTTGTTCTGATTTCGTGTTATATTTTGTCTTATGATCTTTTTTACTTTTTGCCTACTAGTAGTCACTTTTTTCCCCCTTTATTTCTCAAATAGTAGTAGCTTTGAATTTTCATGGCTTCTAATTTTATTCTCTAGCTGGCAACGCATAAAAATGCACTGGGAGTGGCAGCTGGGGCCACTGTTGGACATACCATCTGTACTTCGTTGGCAGTGGTGGGAGGAAGCATGCTGGCATCTAAGATTTCCCAACGCACAGTAGCCACAATAGGTGGCTTGCTTTTCCTTGGCTTTTCGGTTTCTTCATACTTCTACCCTCCTCTATGAGTGATAATGTGCAGAATAGTCCGATGCTTAGTAGCATGTAGCCTTTCTACCTTGCCTTTCTCACGTAATCATCCTTATTATATAATTTGTTATACTTACCTCTATAAATCTGGACACTAACTAGGACATGCGGAAATGGATCATCTTTAAGTTAAAATTTACATGACCTTGTTATGGAAAAAGTTTGTGTCTATCTCTCTCTTCATAGATATTAAACAAGTGAGATCCTATTAGAATTTGTGAATATTTATGAAGGGAGAGATAACTATAAGATTTTCACATGAAAAGATCACGTGGAATTTCAAGATGAGATGATCCATTTCCGGACATGATACATTGCATCCCATTCTTGTAAAATGTTTTGCGTTTTCATCTCTTGTAACTTGCAGACAGTTGTGGTTATGTATAATAATTGTCAAAAAGCCAAAGTATTCATGACCCTTTTTCTGGTTGACAATGATCCATTAGTGGGTGAAGTTTAAGCCTGCTTTTGAGGGTATCCTTTTATTTTCTGAATTTTGGATTTTGATTAGGGTAATGCTAAGGAAAGCTCCGTGGATTATTCAGAGGTCTTTGAATTTTTTTAAAAACTATATTAAATTATAAAATTTATTGTATTAAAGAAGTTTGGTATGTACTCCAATGTAAACGATTAGATAGTTATATACATCCGGAATCTATGTCGAACTTTTTTTTATCTTGTCAACTGATGGGTCTCTCCTGTTGATGGTTTCAATTGGAACAATGGCTTATGTACAAGTCTGCGGATGTGTGTTCAGAGGCACCTCTCAGTGCTTTTATTCAAGGGTTTTCAAGAAAACTTAGCATTGGCAGTTTTCTTTGGGCGGAGTTGTGGTGTATTTACTAGGCTTACATGGGCAAGGAACATGAAAATTGCATTTCCTTGCTGTCAATATATTGTGGCTCCCATTATATACAATAATTGTATTGTAGCGGGTATAGTTTAGTTAATATGTGTTACGTTATCTGCTTTCTAGCTTAGTAGAAGGCGTCTGAACTGTCCAAGCTACTGTCACATACATTTACATAGAGAGGTACACCATTGGGGTTATTGCTGGGCATGAGGGATCAACACATTCTTTACACTGTCTTTTGAATACACTTTGTTATTGAGTGAGTTTCATGTAAATCTTGTCAAATCATTTAGGCCCATTTTTCATCTCGTAGAATTCGCATGAAATTTATTTAATAATAGTGTGTTAAAAGAAGTATGTCGAAAATGTATTAATAGGATTCTCTTACGAGGCATAATTTGGAAATTAATCCAGCGATGTCTTATGTTACTAGAATCGATACGAACAGGTATTTTGTTCGATTATTCATACGGGGGTCATTTTTAGCTGTTTCTCAACCCTTAAATTTGGTTAAAAGTGTTTAAGATGAACTAAATATATAAATATATTATTTTGTAAGTAGTTTTAAGAAAATATGTATCTCATATGGTATGAGATAATTTTGTCTTACGTACATACAAAAAGTGGATGAGCTCATTTATTTTAATTTTTTCCCCCTTTTTTCTTTAGTGGGTTTTAACCACTTTTTTGTGTAATGTATGAAATAAAATTGTCTCATGCAACGTAAGAAACATATTCCCTTTAGTTTTAACTTCCTTAGTGTGGTATCAGTTATAAAATTTTAAAATTATAACTAAATTTAAGTTCTATATATAAACGTATAAACAAAGGATGTATCAGGAAACTTTTAATTCAAATATTAAATAAAATGTTGAAAACAAAACAAAAAATATAGGGAAAAGGTTGGAGCCATTAATTAAAGGGTAAAGGATCTCTTAAGTCACTTGAGATAAAGTTATCTTCGGTGAGCCCAAAATGACATCATTTTGGGACGAAAATCAAGGCTTTTTTGTAATTATAATATATTGCAGGGTTATATTAGTCTTTATCATTATAATTTTTTAACTTTATAACCCAAAACGACGTCGTTTTTATCTCCAGTGATTGGAGATATATTTTTCCCTTACTTAAAATAACAAAACTTCATCTATTGGTTCCTTTTTTGTGTTTTGTTTTTTCTAAGGTCTTTTTAGTTTCAAAATAGATTAAATAAGAATTATTTAAAAAAAATTGTATGAATCAAACGGTTGAGCTTAAATTTGGCACTCGTGGCCCATGGGTGATTGGGTGGGGTGAATGATAGAGAGTGAAAGAGAAATTAAGGAGTGAGAAGAGAAAAAGGAGAAAAAATAAATAAAAAATCCATGTATTACCTCCTTAATAGAAAGACCATAAAGAAACAGGAGCATGAGCATATTAAAAATTTCCCAAACAGTTAACATTTATAAACTGGTTCCATTAGTTATCTAATTTTTAAAATTTGACGAGCATTCCCCTCTCTCTAGTTAGCTTTTTTTTTTTTGGGCTTTGTTGTCCTCATACCTAAAAAATAAAAGATGATGTACCAGAATACAGATAACTAAACCTAACCATTTTTGGCATTTTCTATCCTTACATATGATGATGCCTTCCTGCTTGGCTTTTTGATCATTATTGCCCTTAATTACATAAAAAACACCATCTTTTCTCGTATTAAAATATTTCACCTATTTATTCCTATTTGATGATTGATCGTGCAATATACTCGAGTAAGACCCATATGCTCAAGTTTAATAGTATATGGGTCTTAATTGAGTAAATATTCAAAACTTGGATTTTTTCAATATTTACTTGAGTACGTAGGTTTGTACTTGTGTATATTGCGATCAAATTTCTTACAAGAATTTTTCAATGCGTAACATTCAAAAAGTTACGTGGAATAATAACAATAAAAAAAACACATGGAATTAAAAGTTATGGCCTTCTGAAGTTTTACTTTAAGATTTTCAAAATTTTGTAATGCGAATAGGTTTTGTGATATCCACAAAGCTCCTTATGAGTATATGACTATAAAAACTTCTTTGATCCAAAAAATCTCGTTGAAAAATATATAACCATATAATTTCGGAAGATCATATTTTTTTGAATCAATCAAGTTTTGTGGATAACACAAAATCTATTGACATTACAAAATTTTGGAAATCTTAGAGTAAAGCTTCGGAAGATCATAACTTTTAACTCGAGAATTTTTCAACGTGTAGCTGTCGAAAAGTTATATGAATAAAAAAGCACATGATTCGAACACCCAAGTCAAAAAATATGGTCTTTCGAAGTTTTATGGTTAAGAAATTTTTCAAGAGATTTTTTGGATCAAACAAGTTTCTATAGTCATATACTTATAATATTGGACTTGACTTGAGTAACCTGAAGATGAGCTTTATGGGTAATCACAAAACCTATTGATCTAGTACTTCAATCAAGTTAATGATCGAGACGAGTTTTAAAACACCAACTGAAATAACACATTCTATAAAGGGATTTATTAATCTCCTTTAATAGAAGATACCTTGTCTCATGCATAGAAACAAATTATGTGAGTCCCACCATTTTTAAAAAATAACAAAATAAAAATAGAATGACAATTGTTTATGCCTCACTCGCATATCTTCTATAAAAGGAGACAATTTAAACCCTTCTATTAAATATGGATTATTTCTTATTCATATTGAAGAAAGGATGAACGGGGTTTATTAAATAAAAACCATGAGTTTCTACTTTATCTGGGTGACGTAGGCCTATATCATTTTAGGGGGAATTATTTCTCCTTGGAGAAACATTTTCCCTCATGGGGACTCACAAAATTTATTTTATTATTATTTTTTAAAATAGATGAAAAATCGTAAAATGTAAAATTGTAATGTAAAAAAATTATAAAAGCGTAAAAGCATTTGTAATATTGATAAAATCATCTTCAAAAAAAAAAATCATAAAATTATAATGATAAATCGAGATTTTAACTATCACATGACGAAGATCATGTGAAGAGAAAAAAAATCACATATTTTTATATGTGCAAGAGATAAAATTATTTTTTATGATATAATAAACGTTAATTCCTTCATTTTATTATAGAAATAGTTCGCCACTATGATGGAAATGCATCGATGGAGAGTACTGAAAACTTACACACTGTCATTATGACAAATGATGAGATTTTTTTTATATAATTAAAAGCACATATTGACCACAGTCAAAAGCGGGGACGATAGAGTTCTAATTATAAGACTTGATTTTCGTTTTGACGCCTTTTGAATTTTGAACAATTTGCATAACTGTTGCCCATTAAAAGCACATCTTATTCCTTTAATTGCGATTTTACTTTTTTTTTTTGGTTCTTTAGCAAATTTTCAATTATATTTAAACGGTTTCATTAAAAAAATGCATAATTTATCAACAAAAAAGCATAATATCTGTCTCATATGAAGTGAAAAAACCGTAATTAATTTTAATTGGTTATACTCGAAAATTAAGGGAAAAAGGTTTCTAATTTTTTTTTTTTTTTTTTGGTTACAGCAAGGGGCAATGCCCCACAAAATAAAAGAACAGCAAATAAGAAGGAAGGAAAAAAACAGAACAAGAAACAGCAGAAAACAAAACATCAAACACTAGCAGAAAGCCAGGAACAAGCATCATCCTGTATTTCTCCTAGCAGCCACCTTATTCAGACCCGGATCCAAAAGATCAGCAGCAAGAAGATTTAACAGATCGCTGTGAGGGGAGGAGATTGATTTGAGCCCAAAGGAATCATCCAAAGCCTTCTTCGCAATCCAATCCGCACATGTGTTGCTACTCCTAGGAATTTTATTCAATAAGACAGTCCACTCTTTCATTAAAAAGACTCGAATCTTAGCTACCAATGGCAGCTTTCGAGTATCATTACCATGATTGGTAAGAAGGCAAAACGCTTGAGAAGAATCAGTTTCCAACACTAGTTTCCTCCAGCCATGCTTCCAGGCGAAATCAAGTCCATAAAGGAGAGCCCAAAGTTCAGCATGCAGAGGAATGCAAGAGCCAATGAAGGCTGAGAAACCGTCACACCGTAATCCATTTCTATCCCTCAAGAGACCACCACAAGCTGCCCGATTACCTTGCACAGCCCCATCCACATTTAATTTCAGAAAGTCCTCCGCAGGCCTAATCCACGATGTAGGAAGTTGAGAGTGAGAAGTTCCTGAAAATGTTTTTTTAAACTTAGCCAAACAGAACCTATTTTCCTCAATTTCTACAGCAATAGCCTTTGAAGGATCCTCAGGACGCTGGAAACCTTCTTCGTGAATTTCCTTATTCCTCCATAACCACAAAAAGTAGCAAGTGGTAAAGAAAGAGTCTCTCCAATCCTTGAGGTTGCTGTTGTTTGAAGTGAGATTCAGAATCATCCACTCCCTAAAAGAAATCACAGTGAGGAAACTCGGTGGAAGAGGGTGCAATATGGGCAACAACCAGCACTTTCTTGCCTTCCAACAATCTCTAAACACATGAAGGCAATCTTCAATCACTTCAGGGCAGAAAGGGAACTTATTGGAACTACCACTCCACTTTGATATTGACTCTCTTGTTAAAATTCTATCATGAAGCATTTTCCAGATAAGCATTTTGACTCTTTCCTTGCCTTTCCACTTCCAAATACGGTCCCAACAGTCAATGGGGGAAGAATTTCTAGAATCTAACAAGTTATTGTATGCCAGCTTAACTATGGAATGCCCAGGGTTCCAGTTAGTCCAAGCTATGCTATCCTCCTCGGCTTCATCATCTGGATGAGGAATGGCAAGAATTTTGTTCACCACATTAAGGTCAAAATGGTTCACAAGATAATGCTCATTCCAGCCTCCTTCAGAAAGGAAAATACTGTTGCTAATCTTTAAATCCAAGACCTCTTGAGAAGGAAGGGTATGAGTATGAGCAAGGAGGTTTGGGCTGAGACCAGTCCAATTGTCTTTCCAAAAATCAATCTTCTTGCCATTACCTATTTGCCAAGAAGTATTGCTTATCATTTGAGGCCAGACCTTACAAATGCTTTTCCACAAGTGAGAATCATAAGGTTTACTAACTACCTCTTTTAGCATATCTTTTCTCCTGCCATATTTGGATAGCAAGACTTGGACCCAAAGCTGAGATGGAGACTGAACCATATTCCAAGCACACTTTTGGATGAAAGCTTCATTCTGGATGCGGAGATTGAGAATACCTAACCCACCCTGGTTTTTAGGGAGTTGAAGGTGTTCCCAACCGATTCCATGATGCTTCCTATGAACCTCAGTATCTCCCCAAATGAAATTCCTTTGCTTCTTTTCAATTTCTTCACAAATACCCATAGGTAATAAGCTGTTTTGCATGTGGAACATAGGGATAGTGGAGATGACCGATTTTGCTAGAGTCACTCTACCTGCCATAGATAGACACTGATTTTTCCAACCATTGAGCCTATTGTTAATCCTATCCATGATCTCTCCATAGTGAAGTTTACTAGTCCGGCCATGTTTCATTCTGTATCCCAGGTATCTGCCCAAGTTTTTTGTTTGAGCAAAACCACTAATCTTCACTATCTCATTAGCAACATCAATTGGAACATTTTTGGAGAAGAAGATATTAGATTTTGGGTAACTCACCTTCTGACCAGACATGATCCCAAACTTTGTGAGGCACTCCATTACTGTCTTGATTTGGTCAATTTTGGCTTCTCCAAAGAGTAACAAATCGTCAGCGAAGAGGAGATGAGATATGGATGGTCCACCTCTACCAGCTGCCATTGGCTTCCACTCTTTCTTTGCAATTGCATCAGAAATCAAGTGTGTCAGTTTTTCCATACAAAGCACGAAAATGTAGGGAGATATTGGATCTCCTTGCCTCAAACCTCTACTCGGAAGGATGCTACCAGCCTTGGAACCATTCCAGAGGATTTCAAGCTCAGCTGAAGTGATGCACTGCATTATGATATTCACCAGAGATTCTGGGATGTTTATCTCAGATAACACTTTGTATATAAAATTCCAAGACATCCTATCATAGGCTTTCTCTAAGTCGATTTTGATTGTGAAGAATCCCCTTTTCCCCTTCATTCTATTCATAGAGTGAACCATCTCTTGAGCAATGATAATATTGTCCTGGATTTGTCTTTTAGGAACGAAACTGACTTGTTGAGGAGAAATCAATTTGTTGAGAAGGGGTTTCAGCTTGCTCACTATAATCTTGCTGATACCTTTATAAAGAACAGAACACAAAGCAATCGGGCGAAATTGGTTAATCTTTTCTGGTTTTTCCAGTTTTGGAATGAGAACCAGAAAGGTTTTATTTAGATCCTTCACCTCATCCGGCTTCTCCCAAATCTGATGCACACAATCAACCACTTGCTTTTTCATAATATCCCAGTTTTTTTGGAAGAAAAAAGCTGGGAAGCCATCTGGACCAGGAGCTTTGAGAGCATTCATGGAGAAGAAAGCTTCCTTGATACTCAATTCCGAGATAGGATCCTTCAAGGCTGTCAACTCAGTCTCCTCTAATGCAGGCCAGCAAGTATTGGTGACTTCCCAAGGTCTGGAGTGATCTTCTTCAGTAAAAAGATTAGTGAAGAAATCATGAATAATCTTGTTCAGGCTGTCTTCTTCTCTAACCATATGACCCTCATCATTCTTGAGCTCTAAAATTTTGTTTCTGGCTCTTCTAATTATGGTAGTTGTATGATAGAATCTTGTGTTACGATCCCCATCCTCAATCCATTTGCATCTAGCCTTTTGAAACCAAAGAGCTTCTTCTTGTTCTAAAACTCTATTCAACTCATCCTGAAGAGCAAAATCAAGATCAGATTGGGCAATATCATGCTGGTTGGTGTGGTTAATCTGGATCTCTTGGATTCTTTTTAAAAGGTAATCCTTCCTAACTTGGATACAACCAAAAACTCTTTTATTCCAAGATTTAAGCGGATCAATTAGGTTTTCCAGGCAAGTGACAATCTTGGTATGGTGGTTCCAGATAAACTTGAGAAAGTGAACAAAAGTGCTATGACTCTGCCAAGCTACCAGGAATCTGAAAGGTCTCTCTTTCCACTGGTTCTCATTGGGGAAAAGAGAAAGAAGAAGAGGATTATGATCCGAGTTTAGTCTTGGTAAAGCTCTAACATCCGCATCTCCAAAAGTGGTTCTCCAAGCTGCATTTGAACAAATTCTGTCAAGTCTCTTAAAGACTCTATCAAGATGAAGCCATTTTGGTCCCCTCCAAGTGAATTTAGAGCCTCTACAACCCAGATCCAGCATATGGCAGTCATTTAACATGTAGGAAAACTTCTGACATCTAGCAATATTCACAGGGGCTCCCCCTCTTTTCTCTTTTGAGGAAGCTATCTCATTGAAATCCCCCATCATGGCCCAGGGTCCCGTCATGCTACCACTGATTCTTCTCAGATCCGTCCAAAGCTCATCACGGACTTCCTCTCTAGGATTGGCATAAACCACAGTGAGATGAAAGGAAGGACCATGATTAACAGAACAAGACAAGTGAATGAATTGATTAGATTTCTCTATGACAGATATATTGAACCTTTCTTCTTTCCAAAGAATCCAAATACCACCAGAAAAACCAATAGCATCTACTAGAACATACTGGTTGAAACCAAGTTGTTTTATTTTCTTCAGGGCTGCTACACCACTGATCCTAGGCTCTAGGATGGCAACCATGCCAATCCTATACTTTTTGATGAAATTTCTTAGGGATGTCTTAAAGGACTTTTTTGCAGCACCCCTAACATTCCATACAAGGCAATTCATTAAATAACTAAATTGGTCCCAGGTTTGCAAAGTACCTGGTTACTTTGTGTCCTATGCTCAGAGGCATCTTCCCTGTTTGGATTCTCCATCTCCATCCCATCTTCTGAAGCTCTATCTGGAGGTTCAGCTTTCCACGAGGTCTCCTCACTGCCCGAATTGGAAATTTCCATCTCTGCAGGAATGGCAACAGTCTCACATAGCTCACCAACATCCTGACCACCCTCAATGTTTGTTGACTGAGTGGCAGCTATCTTGGAACAAAGCTCTATTTCAGTTTCCACATTGGATTGAGCCTTACTATTAATGAGAGGTTTGATAGTATGGGCTGGAGATTCTTGCCTTGGTTTGCTCTTCCAAGTTGTCTTATTGGATGAAGGGAGCTCTATTGGTTTGGAGCTAGACCCACTTTGAGGAGATGCAGTGGTGAACACAAAGGAATTGATCCTGTCTTTCCCTTTAGTTTTATGTCTGTTTTTACCTGTGGCTTTTTTTTCCCCAGACTGGAGCTTCTCATTAGCTGCTGGGCTACTGAGCAGAGAGGAGCTGCCCCCCTTGTTCTCCTTTTGTTCTCCCAGAAGGGTTTTCGAAACTGAGCTAATCAGCTCTGTATTTTCAAGATCCTTCCTTATCTCC